>QEOQ01000697.1:170812-231238 GCA_010279815.1 Brachionus plicatilis
TAAAACACCGTTTAGTCTTCTCCCGACCGCTTTGGTCAAATTTACATATCCAACAACAGTATTTTTCCTCTTTTTTTTTTCCTCTCAAATGATCAACAATAAAAATAAATGTCGTTCGTAAATTTCCAAACTAGACCAGAGTTTCCAGAACCGACTTGACCTGTTTGCAACTTGCCAAGCTCTGACTGCTCATTGGCACGGCTTGTTTGTGCTGCGACACGTATTGTCTTGGCTGCTGCTGCTGCTGAAAGGAATACTGCTGCTGGCCCATCTGGTAACCAAACTGACTATTGGAGACTGACTTTTGGCCACTGAAGTACAAATTGTTAATAGGCAGCGAACTTGGCGAGGTGGTCGCGTTGATTATTTGGGCTGACGACGAAGCGGATGAGCTCGACGATGTGGTGGTAGTCACGGCCGTCTCGGAGCTCATCGAGCTGATGCCCGAGTCGGTCTCGCCCAACTGGTCATTGGTGTTGATTAGCAAATTTTTGTTGTTCATGTCCATGGACGGCGACGACTTCAACTTGGCCGTCGCCTGAGACTTTTGCATGTTGGGTGAAGTTTGCTGAACAGGTGCAGTTAGATTTGCATAGGACAAGGACTTGTGCGCGGCACTAAGCTGACAGAGATTGGCAGAAGACCTTGAGGCGGCGGTGCTCGTCAATTTGGTCAAAGTGGCGGCCGTGTGCAGGTCGCCGTCCACATTGATGCGCTCCAAATCTTCGTGCAGCTCTGTGGCAGGGTCGACGGGCGTCTTGGCCTCTTGGCCATAGTCCGTGTAGACCTCTTGGACGTAGAGCTGTTCCAGCAGCTGATTGAGCTCTTGTTCTTTGAGCATCAAATTTTGTTCACTCTGTCTCATCTTGTGGTCGAGATCGTGCAATTGTTTGCACTGGATGCGGGTCTGCTCGCGGCTATTGTTCACCTCTTTTCTCAGCTCGACCACTTCGGGACACTCGTTCGACACCATGCTCTGGTTGAGTATGGAGCCGAACTGGTTCTGGTTGTTCAGCTCTCGCTGCAGGTCCAGCTCACAATTGTTCAGTACTTGCTTTTGGCTCTGGATGGCCTCGTCCAACTTGAACAATTGACAGCACTTGTAAGTAAAGTCCTCCACTTCGTTGATGTTGTGAGTGCACATTTCGGGAAAGTGGCAATAGATGTCGTTGAGCTCGACCAGGTTTGAGCCGGCGCTCGAGTTGCCCAGCGAATTGTAGCTTTCGTACACAACCTTGGTCTTTTTTTCGGACTCGCGCAAAAGCTCGTCCAACAGCGAAAATTTGTCCTTTTGCTTTTTGAGTCTGTTCTCTCGTTCGATGATTGTGTTGAACAAAATAGTGCGATGAGTGTCCGCACTGGTCTCAGCTGGCTTCAAAGTGGCACAAGTGCCTTTGCCATTGGGCAGCTTGACGTCGACCAGACGGTAGCTGACTTGTCCAAGGGCCGACACCGAGTTGGAGTGCACCATGACGTTTCTGTTCAAGTTCGAGTTCGAGTTGACTCCTATTTTTTTGAGCAGTTTGTGCGCCAGACTGTTGTGGCTGGGCTGCACAGGCGTCTCACTCGGCCCATCGCTGATTTGCTCGCGCTGCAATATCTTGAGCATCAGGCTGTTGCTGGTGGCTATCTGTGACCATTTGGACAAGTGTTTGTACACTTTGGAATCGCCGTCGAGGACGCGCTGCGAAGAGAGCACAAACTCGGCTTCGGGCGACTCAGCGGACGGCTCGTACTGGTACTCGGTGAGCGCGTACTGCGAGCCTATTTGTTCGATTGTGGCGGACGAGTCCGTGTGAGCCGAGTCCGAGACCAGTTGGCATTGTTTGAGTATGGCGTAAATGAGATCGTTGATGGTGGTCTTTTTGGAAATTCCGGTCACCCACTTTTTGCGGTCGGCCACCCATATCGGAATTTCGGCCGAGCCTATTGACGGAGCCAGGTTGGGCGCTGCCGATGACTGCTGGCAAAGAGGGTGCTGAACGGCTGTGCCAATGCCGGATTTTGTCATTTTGGAAAAAAAATTTTTTTTTTTTTGTTTCTAAATTTTTAAAGTTAAGTGTCTAGACTGTTAAGAAAATTAGTTTGCCTTGATACAAAAAGTAAAGGCTAATTTTAAATTTAATTTTTAAATTAGGTCTGCTATTTTGTGAGTAATTAAATTTTTTAATTGTTGTTGGCTTAGTGGCCCTCTCTCCGTCTCTCAGTGGTGGCTTCAACTTCGACTTGAGACCGATTTTATTTGATGGATTCTTCCAAATTTGTGATTTTTGCTCAGATTTCCATTTGAAAAAATTAGCGCATGCAAATTTCAAATTTTTTGCTCTTTCTTTTCAAAACAAGAGCGCTTGACACATACACACACACACACTTACATTCTATTCTAAGTACATACACTCGAGGATTATTCATTTAATTTGTTTAAAAATAATTAAAATTGAGCCACCGATACCAGTCTTGATTGGCAAAATGATTTATTATGTGCCAGCTTTGTTCCAAGCTGTCATAATCCTTTTCCTAAATCTAATTAATAATTTAGTATGGTTTGAAAACAACAAAATAATGTCGCCATACTTTCCTATTTACCTATGTACTATAAATTATTCACGGTCATAATTTTTAACGTAAAAAAAGTGTTTTTATAAAAAAGTGCTTTGTTCAAAGGCTATAAAAAGTTCATCTATTGAATTTGAATGTGACACATGTGCAAGTATTCACGAATTATGCATTTTAAAGGTCTATTTAATTTTAAGCCATTTTTTCCCTTTTTTTTTTTACAAAATTGTGAATTTAACAAAAAATAATACGAAATTAAAGTTATGTTCTTATTTATTAAACTTATTTACTTATTAAATATTTTTGTTTTTTTTAATTAATGAATTTTAAAAAAAAATTAGTAAAGATTTTGATTTTGATTCATAGAGTAACAGGCATTAAAGTTCTAGAGGATAGATTTAGGAAACTAAATGGAAATTATTCAAATGCTTCGATTCAGAATAAAAATGCATTAATAAATGATTTAATGAGCGAGAATAAACTTTTTTAAAAGAGGTAGAATCAAAAACTTAAATTCGATTCTATTTTAAAAATGTTGCAGTAAAAGGAAAAAATACCTAAAAGAAAATTTGCTTACATTTTGTATAATTCTTTCACTTTTTTTATTTTGGTTTTTGTAAATATTCCCTTTTTTCTTTTCTTTTTCTTTTTCTTTCTTATTTAAAAAAAAAAAAACATAAAAAAGCATTTTTTTTAAATTACCAACGTATATAATAATATATATATATATATTTTTTTGCCTGGACAGTTTTCTTAAGCTTGGCAAAGGAGCGAAAGCTCGAGCCATTATTTATATATTTATTTAAATAAAGACGTTTATCGTCATACAAACGTATTCACAAATTATGCATTTTAAAGGTCTATTTTATTTTAAGCCATTTTTTTTACAAAATTGTGAATTTAACAAAAAATAATACGAAATTAAAATTACGTTCTTATTTCTTAAACTTGACAAATTATTATATATTTTTGTTTTGTTAATTAATGAATTTAAAAAAAAATTAGTTAAGATTTTCATTGCTTAAATAATGTGATATTTTACTATTTTTTTTACTCTTTTATTTTTATTTACCTTCAAAATGGTTTTAATTCAATTAAAAGAATTAAAAAAATTTTTGTGAGTGTGTGCATTTTTATAAAAAAAGCTTTTAAAATTTTTCAATTTAGTACCGATATTTTTTTGATCTATATTTCACAAATTAAATTAAATATACTTTCTATCTTATATTTTTATTTTTTGCTCAATTTTAAATAAATTGTCAAAAAAATTCAATAATTTCAAACCTTAAAAAATGACTTTTTAAAGACCTTGCTTAAACTAGAAAATTAATAGAACTAACCAACTAATGACTAGTTATAAAAATAAGTTATCGTATAGCTTGTCAATTTGGTGACCAAATTACACTCTTTTAATATTCAGATCGACCGAAATAATTTTCATCATTAAATTTTAGCAAATGAAAAATGTGGATGTTCATAGGAAATGATCTCTTAACACAGATATCAGAAAAAATTTTTTTTCTAACAATGAAATTCAATAGTGATTTTATATTTTCTTCTTGTATTTAAAAAATTTTCAATATCAAAAAAAAATTAAAGAATAGTAATCTTTAAATTAAATTTCTATAAAAATCCGTTTGTGATTGTTTAATAATTTCACTTGGATTACTTCATCGAATCCTAAGCTTTGCTTATTAGAATTTTCAAACGCGGAAATTTTAAAAATAGAAGATTTACACCTTTATTGAACGGAAAAGTAAAATAAATTAAATTAAAAATTCTGATTTAAAAAATAATTTTTAACTTCGCATCCAAATCCGTAGTTCCATTTTCTAGTCTGTAATTTAATTCTTATATTTTTGCCTTTTGAAATGAAATTTTTTGGGATTTTTTATTAACTGGTAGAATAAATTTTGATTTACAAAAGTCCTATTTTTCCAATCCGTAGTACCAAACCCGACCTTTTCTGAAATAAAATTTACTTAATAAACTGGAAATTGAATTTTACTAATACAATTTAAATAGTTAATTGAATAAAGAAAATTCTCTTTTGATCATCGATTAGGTACATTCCAAATCTTGGCGCACTAAATCTTTAAGTAAAAACTGGTGGTGTATTAAATGGTAGAAAAAAATTCATAGAAGAAAAATTTCATAGAATCTTCAAAACCAAACTGATAACAAAATGAAAGAAAATAAGCGAATTTTAAATTGAATAATTAAATTTTCTATGAAGAAATAATTATTATTTTTTTTTTCCAATTAAATGATCGTCTCACGTAAAGACTATAAAAAAAATAGACACCAAAGCATTCTTAATTATATTTTTCCAAATAAATAAATTTTCAAACAATTGAACTAATATAACCGTTTTCAAAAACAAAACATAAAAAAAACTAAATGAAAAATCTGAATTTTTAGAAAAAAAAATTCTACTCTTTAGCACTTCTAGATAATTTTATAGTGACTGCATTAGAAAATTTATTTTTTATTCATTTATGTTTATTAATAATTTTATCTTTAATCAAAATTTATTTCTTTCATCTAAAATTCGACTTGTGCTACTCAGAGGTTTAAATCCAAATTGAAAAAAAACCTAATAGCTTTGTCTTGAATTTTATTCGGGCACTGACATTTTAAAATAGAAAAAAATGCTTAAATTAGAACATTAATTATGAGTTAAATATCCGAATGCCTGGAGAAATTAGTACCCTGTTGTTTCATTAGCAGAGACTTAAATATTTGTTATGCAATGGCATTGATTTCGAATATTGAAAAATTGATTGCATAATGTTGATAGCAATTCATCTTGAAAAAAATCAAATTCAGACAATCGGAAATTGAGTCTAAATTAAAATAAATTTTTGATTTTAAATTAATCAAAAATAGTTCAATTGATAAAAAATCATAGTTGATTTAAGTTAGAAGAAAAGACGCTATTAAAACAAATAAATGATAAAAAAAATTTCAAAATGGCAATGAACTTGAAGAAAATTATGAGAATTTTTTTTTTTAATTTTTATTTTCTAGCAAAAATTAAATTGAGTAAAAATTTCATTTATAACCTAAAGAAAATAAAATATATTATTTCAATTTATGTTTTTTATTATTATTTCAATTTGTTTTGCAAAATTAATTGATATTGATTTTTGTGTTTCCTTTAACAAGTCATATCTGCTTAAATTAAAAATTAAAAAATTAAATGCAAAATTTAAATATCGCTCTTTAAATTCAAACAAAAAATTGTTATCAAAATTGAATTTTTCTAAAATAATAAAAAATCTTTATCATTACTGATTAATTTTGTAGAAAAAATATAACTAAAGGTACAGTAAAGAAACATACTCAACAATTTATTCCAAAGGTTTCTTCAATAAAAAAATACTTGAAGTAAACATTAAATTCTTTGATTGATACAGAGCAAATAAATGCTTATCGGAATCCTTAGGAACATGAATTTATTAAAACAATCAAAAACACTGGATTGATCATTAAGCGATCGATTTTAGCTCCAAGTAACGCTATACACGTAACTTTTAATTAATTTGTGGGCCTTAAAAAAATAAACCAAGGAAATAACTCGAACAAAATCAATCCGAGGTTTATTTTATAATAAAAATCGTAAATTATTATGAATAAGTTTCAACTAATTTTTACCACGACCAAATGTGCTTCTATTTAGTATTTAAACAACAAAAATAATCAAAATAAATTTTTTTTTAATTTCATTCTATTTAATTTACCTTTTTTCTCTATTTTGCCTCTTAAAATTTGCTTCTTAGGCTTTATTTTTATGTAAGGAATCGTTAAAAGAAAAATAAACTTAAATTTTAGCAACACGATTTTTTACATTTTGTTATTTTAGTTCACAAATTGCTTTAAATTTTCTGATCAAGAGAACTTTACTCAAATGTCGACATCTTAAAAAATATCATTTGAAATTTTGCTACAACTTTCTAAGCCTAGACTTGATCAAATTAGATTGCTATTAAGTATTTTTTGGGGAGCTGAAATTTTCAATTTAATAAAATATTAGCTCGCGTGATCTTAGAGTTAATTTAAAAAAAAATTATATTGATCAAATTAATTACATGATATTTTTAATTCTTGGCTTTGATTAAATTGAATGATTTTAGAGAGCCAAATTGTCTGTTTATAATTAAATTCTGACTTGATATTTTGGCCTCAATTTAGCCTCTAAAAAATTCCTCTAGTTGGCTACTAAATGAAAAAACAAGAACTATGCTTTTATACACAAACTTAAAATAATGATAATTACCAAGATTACACCCCACTTAAAATGTCATGTGTCTATAACTCACCGTAAATAAGCGATAAATTTTCCGATTGACTTTTCATTTTTGAACAAGAACAATTTTCAAAATTCATCTGTCAACCTAACAATTTTAGAATTTCTTCTCAACTTAAAAAGAAAAAAAATATCTTGAACAAATGCTGAGTATTTCTTAAATTCAGAAATCTTCAATTTTTTTCTAAATCCGAAAGTCACAAAACCTTCTGGTCTAAATGACTTGGGCTATCACTGACAAAACGCTCTCGAATAGCTTAAATTTTAATTTCTAAATAAATTTTTTCAGACAAAAAAATATGGCTAAATAGAAAAAAAATAATCCTTGATTTTTCAATTAAATTTTCTCCACTTTAACTAAATAATTGAGTCTAAAAAATTTTAGAAAAAAAAATGACTGTAAAATTTTTATTTCCACCTCAAGTTAATTTTTCAAAAATTTTGACACATGAAAATTCTGCTCATTGTTTTTTCTAAATTAAAAGTGACTATCATTTTTTTTTGACATCGATTCAGAGATACGCATGGTTAGTTGATTCATGTCAAAGATGCTTCAAAGAAATAATCGATTTCATGCTAAATATCATGAACAATGATGAGCATACGTAGAATCGATCTCTAAGACATTTGAAAGATATTTGAAAAAAATTTATTTTTTTAATTTGGTTCGCATTCTATCGAGTTTAGGTCGAATTCTTTCAAATCCGTCGAGAAATTCTCGATTTATATATTGATTAATTAATGTAATGGCAAGCCACACTGTGCCTAACAAGCTATTAAGTAGAATAAATACAAAATTTGTAAATATATATACTAATTTTTGTTTATAAACAATAATCGAGAATACAAATAAAATAAGTAAATAGTGGCCAAGAAGGAAAATAGATACTTTGGCCAATGATGATAATTATTTGCTTGAATTGATTGAAGTCTTAGAAAGAAAGGCGTTTGTGGTATTTGGTTTGAGATATGGGTCGCTTTTGAACGAACTTGAACGAAGTCTAATCGATTTCAATGTTTGCAAATAATTATTTCTTAATTGAGTGAATAAGCTTTTTGACTTGGAAAATTTGTTGCTCTAGGTGACCACAAAGAGTCTTGGACAGTCGAAAACTTTAATTAAGAGTTTAGAATTTTTCAAATAGACAAAGCTAAGTTTGTTAGACATAAACCTTATGCGATTTAAATTTTCCTAACGATTGACCATTATTTTTGTTGGCTAACATGTTTAGGCTAAGAAATAATTCTATTTAAATAGGGTTTAACTTGAAATTTTAATTTAGTCGTGTTGTTTTAAGTCTTTTCTTTTTGGAGAAAAATTTTCCCTCATTACCATTTTTCAAAATTTAAAATAAAAGAAAAAAATCTTAATCGGACTGAATTTAATTAAAAATTCGGTTAATATACCTTGCCGGTGTCTTAGCTTTTGGCCAATTCCAGTCACTCTAAAACAACTCAAATCTAACTGTAAAATTCAGAGTCATATTTTATCCACTTGATATTTTTTTATCGATCGCCTCCCGATTTAACACCACTATACACTCACTGTTAGATCTACTAAATTCAGCACCATCATAAATTTAAGAACTTCATTTTAATATCGCCAGACTATGTTAAAGCAAATAAATCAAAATTAAACAAATTCAATTTATTTTCTCAATTTTTTTTAAATTTATTTACAAAATCTTAGAAAAATAATAAATGAAATTCATTTTTTTAGTGAAGCAAGCACCTTGACACTTGAGCTTTATCTGCTTTTAGCTATAAAAAAATGACACGAAAATTTTCTGATTTTTTTCATATGAAATGAGAATTTAACAAAAAAATTTATATTTTTGCTAAAGAAAAAGACATAAATTTTTTAAGAAAAAAAGCTTCTTTTTTTGTTGAAACTAAAATAAAATGAGCGAAAGTGATGATGGTGAAATCTAATCAATTGAATCAATTCTTCAGATCTAAGAAAAATCATTAGAGAATACGGCTAAAATAATTTTTTTTTCTAAAATTAAAAGTTTTTGTTCAATTTTCTCATTATAAAAACTAGTTATATTTTTTAAATTTTTAATGATTTTTTTGTCGGGATCTATTTTTTTGTGTCGTTTTAAATAAATTTAAATTTTTTCTCTATCTTACTGTCTATTTTTATCAATTCAATGCTACAAAAATTAATGTTAATATAGATCTTTTCTGGTCCATAAACGAGTTTATAACAGAGATGTTCAGTACGCCTTGTTTTTTGTAAAAAAAGTGAACGAATCTCCGTCCCTCGGATCCCTCTGGCTACGCTACCGAAATAAATTGCTTAAATTTTGAAATAGCTGATCTAAACTGATTTTTAATTAAAGAAGTCTGACTCGAAAAAAAATTAGTTAATATGAGAAATATTCTTAAAATTGTCAATCCCAATTTTAATAAAAAAATTTTGATGACAAAGGGCCAAATGAGAAAATGGTCCTATGTTGATTGTATTATTTTTTTACCGAAAATTTATCAAATACAAAAAGTTCACTGGAGCTAACTGTTAATATTCCCAATAAACTTTTAGAAACAAAATGACCCGAAAAAAATTTTGATATAAAATATCAAATGACAATATAACTTAATAGCTTGGCTAAAATTAGATCGTTGAATACGATCATGGTAATAATTCTATTCGATTTAATGAATTGAAAATAAAAAAAAAACAATCATAAAAACAAATTTTATTACCTAAGTCATTAAAATAAAATTTCAATTAGCTTGGCTATTCATTTGATGTTAAAGCTCATCTTGTAATGTAATTCTCGCATCTGAGTGATTGATTGCTCTCTGGATTATTACTACTTAACTTAATTTAACTTGATATTCAATTCATCTGTGTTTACACAAGGCAGCCAAACACCCTCTAAATTTTCTATTACAAGGTAATCGAATAAAACTATTTTTAGTAATTTTTAATAAATGATCTTTATGCTGCTTTAAATTATTTTGCTTTTCAATACAAAATATATATTTTAATAAAATTATTACAAAAGTGTATTTTTAATCCAATTTGGTTAACCCTGTTCGACTCAAAGCAAAACATTTTAAAACAAACTAAAAGCTTACATCGGCTTAGTAATAAATCTTATAATTTTAAAGATAGCTTTTTTTTGTACCATAAAGCGAGAAATTTCCTTAATCTCATCTATCTAAAAGTACGATTGAGAATAAATTTTTCGACCCTTTGTCAAGTGTTTTTACTAAGCAAAAAGTGAACTTTTTTGGTAAAATGTTATGACATAATACAAATCCTTTGCCATACGAGTTCAAATTTGTCAGTTTGAACTAATAATTCAAAATTTTATCTAAAAAATTATGAAAAATTTAAGCTAATTCATTATATTTAAAAAAAAAAGTTTTAATTGGATTCTCTGGTTTCAAGAGATAAAAATATGAAAATATGTAATTAAAGTTTAAGTTAGAAAGCTTTTTTGTTAGTTCTGCGTAAACCAGGATTCCATATTTAAGCAATTAAAAATTCATGATAAACAAGAAAAAAATATCATTTGAATTTAGAATCCAAATGTTTTTAATAAAACGTTTATTCGGATATTTACCTACACCAATTCATGTTTTTATGTAAACGCATTTTTTAAAGATTCAAAGACAAATCCACGTTTTCATGGACACAAAAGATTAAATTTTTATTTCAATCCAAATTTTAAAAATATATTTATGACCTTAAATATTTTTGTTTTTGTTTTGATTAAAAAAGTGTCACATCTTTCATCATCTGAAATTAATCAGGGTATTTAGCCAAAGGTCAAAATTGATAAATAGAATATTTATTTATTTATTTTGAAGCTTGGAAATTTTGCTATTTTTGACTATCGCTTAGAACTTGTGAACCAATTTCTTAATTCTCATATTCGCTAAATTCTTTTACTTTGCTTCAAAAACTTTAGATAATTTAAAAATTAACTAACCATGAGAAATTTACAATTTTTTTTCTAAAAATACATGTTTGATTGAATATCTCTTTGGAAAATCTAAAATCATGTCCTGAGTCCTGATCTGCGGCGGCTTTTTAAATCAACCTATTTGAATAAAAAAATTTTTTTAATTTTTTTTAGCCCTACGTGCCAAAATTATAATTAAACTAAATAATTTCAGCTCCCAAATATATAGCTTGACAAATACTTCAATAAATTTAGGACCTTTTTGTTGTTTTCTTGTATATTTTTCTATTTTTTAAATTTAATTTGCTAGCGTACTAGAAAATCGTGTTTTAGCAAAATTCATAACATGAAGATATTTTGCACGTTTTCATCAAAATCATTTAAAAAATACCTTGATAATCTTTTTTTGCTAAATTGAAAAATGTTACGTTTTTAAAATTGTTTTTAAAAATTAAACAAAAAATACTCTCAAATCTTGATTATCTTGACTTGTTTTTGAATTTTGAATTAATTATGATTTTTCAACTCAAGTGGAAATTTAATTTAAGTTAACTTTATGCCAAAAAAATGAATTAAAAAAATCGTTTTTAGATAAATAATCACAAAAATATAATAATTTAAAATCAAACATTGGCATAGAAGAAGTAAATTGTTTTAAATATAATGAAAGGCTTTTATCTATCAGATCTTAAACTATTAAAAACAAATATTTTTAACTAGGCAAAAATAAACAAAAAACGCTTACTATATTAGATTATTAAGCTTAGATTTCGATAAAAAAAACGATCAAATTATCTGTCAAAATCAAATTCGAAGTAATGAAAAATCTAAATAATTTGATAATTTTGTTTATGCTGCGAATCGTTTATTTAAACTGACAATTGATTAGCCTGAGCAAATCCAGAATGACCAACTTAGATCGATTTTCGCATTTTCATATCATGATTTAGATTTTTGAATATAACTTCGAAGAACAAATAAAACTCGAGAGGTTTTTATTTGAATAAACAAATGGCAGAATATCTAAAAATTAAAACAATTTTAAAATAATAAAACATTGCATGCAAGTTCAATAGAGACTTGAAATTAGTCATAAATCAACTCTAACAATCGAAATCAGATTATCCTCAACAACTCTAACTTGTTTGCCAATACTTAGTGAAACAATTTTTCAGATATTTGGATATTAGGCACCATTTGTTTAAATTTATTCAAAAACAATCGATTAATTTGGCAAACTGATAGCTTCCTTGAGCTATGTACTTTTAAAATTCTGGCTTCAATTTCAATACTTACCAGCAAATATTAATTGAGGAACAAACAATCGTTATCTACGATATTTTGATTACAAATTAATATTTATTTAAACCTTATCAATTTATAAATAAAAATTAAACAGCTTAAATTACACATTTATCTCAAGGCTTAATTATACCTTTCCAGTCAAATATTAATCTGTTCATAAAGTTTTCAAGATAGCAATTCATTAAGTTTTTCAAATAAAAATTCCAATTCTTTGAAAAAAAAAATTAAAACAAATAAATTCTATTATTCCATTTAAGTTCCAGCTGGCTAGCTTTAGCTTCTAGAACTAAATATCGACTAAAAAGCTTGAGAAAAAGGCGAACAAAAATTTGAATCCTTAAAAATTTTTATCAAGAATTTTTTTTAATCCAATAAATCAAGATAAATGCACTTAAGTAAATGTTAAGAACATTTAACCTTAAAGAACTCGAGATAAATTTTATTATCTTTTCTAGGTTAAATCGGTTCTTTGATGTAAAGAAAACTACAAAGCTCTTTCAAATGCTATTTGTTTCGATGGAAAATAAATCACGACTGGAGTTTTTCTTATTAAAAACTTAAAGTTAAGATGTTAATTAATGAACTGAGTCAAAGTTCTCTAAAAAATACCAGAAGCAGCGCCCGCCTCAAATTTAGTTCTAATGTTTTTCCTCAATCTTTTTGTCATTCTAGAACAAACATAATCTGATTGAAAAAAATGCCTATTTTTGTTTTCGGACCTAATTATTTGGTACAGTTTTGTTAATTTTTATTTAACTAGTCATTTAAGAATTTAATGCGCCACTGAAAAAAAATTTTAAATTCTGCTTTTTTAGAGCTTCTTTTAGTTTTTATAATACTTCATCTTAATTAAATTTTGATTGTTATTTTTCTAGTTTTTTTGAGGTTACTAATACTCTTAAACACATAAAGTATCCAGTGTATCGTATTTAGCCAGATCGAGTTTAAAAGTAGCCACAGACTCTAAATTTAAATTTGAATGCTTGAAAACTGAAAAATAAAGTTGTGATTCGATTATTGATCAAGGCTTATTTTTTGATCATAAATCAAAAAATCAAAATTTTGATTTACAAAAAATATTGTTATCTCGTGTTTTTAATGATACTATTTTTATTCAAAAATTTTCTTTTTTAACGCAAAATTAAGTGGAAAATAATTGCACCAAATTTCGAAAAAATAAATTCTCTCAATTAAATCAAAAATTGTGTTTTTTTTTTAATTAAAAAAAAATAGCAAATTTAATGGTAAATTGATAAATAAAATTGATTTAATAAAAATAATTTTTTAAAATGTCATTAAATCGAAATCAACTATTTGCTAATATTTTTTGTATCCTTTTTGGATTTAAGGGAGCTATCAATATAGAGCTAATGCTTGATTAATTGTTTGTACCACAATTTTTTTCTTAAAATAAAAGTAAATATAAATTAATTAAATTGCACGATTTAACAAGGTCATTAGAAAGTATGAAACAAAAAAACCGGAAAAAAATTTCGAAACTCTTTTAGGGAAATAATCGATATTTAAGATATTAAGTTCTATCAAGAAGTCTGAATTGAATTTATTTATCTGAAACTTAAGTAATCGATAAGAAATAATTAATTTTGACTGAAAAGGATGTCTATTTTTTTATTGTACAAAATCTCTTGGAAAAAATGCCAAAAATTCTTAAGGCATTTGAAATAAATTTTCGATTAAATTTTTTTCCAATCAGCCTGAATCAAGATTTTTCAAGCTGATAATGCAAACATTCAAATGTTATTCCATCGGTATTTTTTTTTCCAAAATTTCTTTGTCTTTGATTGTCTAAAATTTACAAAAATAAAAACCTAATTTAGCCCAAATTAAGATTATACAATCCTTAAAAAAACAAGTTGTGTTTTAAAACTAATCTTGGCTTTCGTTGAAATAATCTTGGGCTTATGTTCACGTTTACTTCAACTCTGACTGAGTTGTGTAACTCGGCAATTATTTCATTTTTTTAAATGAAAATAAATTACAAGATATAGATAATGAATTAATAATTATGGTTTTTATGGTTTGACACAATATTTTGCTTGTGTATTATTAATTAAGATTTTTTGTTTATTACAAGTGCCTTGAGCATCTAAATTTTTACATGATTATTTTCTTTCATATCAGAAAATCACATAGTTTCTTTTTTTTCTAGCTATTGTTTCTAATTTTTCACTCTTCATAAAATTTTGACCCATTACTAAAGTATTTTAATTAACTCAGAATAAAGTAGAATTGTGAAAAAATCATAAATTTCAATTTAATTTAGTTGGTAAAACTTTAATTGAATTTTGATTTTGTCAAATAAAAATTATGTCAAGCGCTTGGCTGTCGATAAACAGCGTTCTAAAATACGACTAATTGATTTAATGTTTTACAGTGACCTAAAGAGTTCCACAGAATAAAAATTTCAAAAAATCTGTCAGAATCGATAAATTAGTTGGCTCTAGCAAAAAAAAAATATTCATTTGGCTAGTATTAAATAGAAAAATTTTAATTAAATTTAAGCTTAAGCTTTGAGTACTTTTTAAATCTTGAAAAATTATTAATCACACAAATGATAATAAAATTCCCTAGAAGGTTTGAAAGATAAATCAACAATCATTCTTATTTTTAAATTGCTTCATTTAAATGATATCAACTAGTTTTGAAATTATGCCTAAATTTTGCGGGCAATTAAAATCTTTTATAAAATTTCACGAAATAATTTTTATAAAATACCCATTCATTCAAATTTTTTCCGAATATTTAATTGATTATTAACTCTTAAAATGATGTAAATTCTATTTTTTACAAAATTTAGAAACAAAAAAGAAAAAAATTGAGCTAAGTATTTTTTTTTCAAAGAGCCGAAAAAAGATTTATAAAAAAAGAAAGCAACCTTGAAAGAGACATATCCAATCGAGGCGGTTGCTTTTTAAAATTCAATGACAAACATAAATGAAAAGCTTGGATTACTTTTGAGCGATTAAATTACCAACTAAAAGAGGCTAAAAGCTAACTATTAAATATTATTTTTGGTTTTTAATTATGTTTGTCACTAAAACAATGTCCCAATATCCTTGGGATTTCCATCAACGAATAATTATTTTTAAAGTTCTAATAATATTTAAATATCAATCAACTATCATTTCAGATTTTTGAAATTGCCTCAGCTAAATGATACGAACTAGGTTGGAAATTTCTTAGGGCTATTATTATCTTACGCAAGCATTATTGGGTTATTTAAAAGCTAAAATAAATATTGTTAAATAAAAAAGTGCTTCAACCTATATATGAAAATCAAGCAGAAGATTTTTTATTTTTTTTTACTCAGAAAAACCGGAGATTAGATATTAAGGTAAATTTTGTCATTTCCACAAGTCCAAAATTTATTTCAACAATCACAAATAGTATTTGATTAAACAAAAACTTGATATTGCTTCAATTAAACAGTCTAAGATTTTTTAAAACTAAATAATTTTCATAAAACCATTCAAGAGCTTTTAGAGCTAGAAATTAATTTAATGCTTTCCACTCAGTCGATGCTCATAAACGGGTTTATTAAATTGGTCTAAAAAAGATAAAATTAATTTTGCTGACAATCAATTGTATTAGGAAATATTTTTAAAGTAAGTAGAACTAAAAAAACAAACTTAAAATAGAATCCATAAAATAAAATAAAATAGAATTTTATATTTTATGAATCATTAACTCATTATCTAAGCAATTAATTTTATTACTGCTTTAAAAAGGCTTACTAAACTGGTTATATTTATTTTTAAATAATAAAAATAAATTTCAACAAATTTAAATTAATTAAAGTGAAAGATATGAAATATCGTTTTTTATTTTCTACTAACCCCAAAAAAAAGAATTCATTTTTCTGCAACAAAAACTAATATGTCCTCGATAAGTTTAACATAAGAAAAAATTAGAATCACTTTCAAATGGTATTAAAATCAACAAGCGCCATGAACTTTCGAAAATTTTGAATGATCTTAGGTAAAGAATGGATTAATTATCAATCAAGAATTTTCTCTAGTAATACATTGCGTAATTTCAAACAATCACCTTTCAAAAAAATTCCTTTATTAGTTAAAAAAATTAAATGGTTTGGCTCTTAATAGCTGAATCAAACACCACACAAAATATTTGACTGAACTTAAGTTTGTAATTTTGGAAATATTTGCTTTAATTTTTTTAAAAATTTTGTTTCTTCCAGAGCAATTGAATTAAAAGTAATTACGAAAAAAATATGGCTTCTTAAATTAAATAGTAAATAGAGTTTTTATTTTGAGTTTTTTATTTTATTTTAGAATTGAATGGCTTCTCTATTTTCAAATTACCTTTTTTTATTTACTATAAAGTTGTGTGCCGGGAAATATAATTTCGATTGAACCTAAAGGAAAAAATCATCTAATTAATTTTTGCAAAAACTAAATTATTGTTCACATTGGCAGTAAGCCATATGAAAATACTAAAGGTCCGAAAATGCCTCAATTGTTCACAAATTAATTTCATGGTAACCAAATAAAATATAAAGCTTCTTGTAATTCTTAACATAATTCCTAAATCGGAATGCTTTTAAATTTTCTATTCTTTTTTAAAATGGATTCAATTAACATTAATTCAAATTAAAAAAAAATAGAAAACGTTTATAGTTTTTATTAAAAAAATATTGATTTAAATTTCGAAAAGCTTCTGGTAGCTAAGTTTATTGAGATGTAATCTTAAAATTCATTATTTTAGTAGAAAATTTTGCCAAAAAAATTTCGTTTTTAAAAAATCAACTTTTATTACATTTTAAAATATCTCCTCATTTTATAATAATCTAGAATTCTAAAATTTTGTTTGGACTGATTTTTGGCCAAGATTATATCATACCATAGATATCATAGATTGAGCTCTAAATTTTCTTGGTTTCAAAAATTTACTGATAAAAAATTAATTTCTCACCTTCAAGAAATAAAGAAAAAATTTCAGTTCTTATTAAAATTTATTTCGAATTTAAAAAATTTTTGATTTTTTTGTTGACTATTTCTCCATTATTTAAACTCAAAAATATTACTGAAAATTTTAAAAGAAAGATCATGAAAGATACTCAAAAACGCATTTTCTAAAAAATTTTAAATTTGAAAACTTATTAACTATATATGTAAATTTTCGTTTCTAATTCATATTAGTTTATCTATTACTAATGCTCTAATTTTCATGTTTATTGAGTGTAAATAAATTATTAACTTAATTTCCAAAAATATTTTAGATTTCTTTAAAAATTTTCGAATGATTCAAAAAATATAATTTTATAGTCTTGATTTGAAAAATGAAGCTTAATCAATTCAAAATTTAATTTCAATTAAGTAAAACCATGCAAATTAGAAACAATCACATTTTTAGTTATCTATCAGCTTACATTATCAAATATCATTCTGAAAATAATTTGAATGTTTCTTTAAAATTTTAGTTTTTTTTTTAATAATGAATAAATATTTTGACTCACTCCTTAATTTCTCAAACTTAATATAGTCAAATAAAGATAACCTAAAAGTTTTCCTTCATTGTCCATAAAAAAACGCCGATCTTCGTTTCTAAAAAAATTGAATAATTTTTTCATAAAATATGTCTTCATTTAAAAAAAAAATACAGAATTTTTTATTTGAATACGCTCACAATTTCAAAATTAAATGAAAACTTCATTTAAGATTTAGAGACTCAATTATTCATTTAAAAATTGAAATAAAAAGTAGCTTGTTAATTCCTTTCTATTAAAAAAACGAATTACTCTTAAATTTTTTAGATATGAATTAGCTTTTATTTATTTAAATGCAAAAAAAATTTTTTTAGAAGTAATAATCGATTTATTTTGATTGAGACTGGTAAAGTTATTAAGAACATACTTAGGAAACATTAAATTTTTTTTTAAAAACCAGTTCTCACTAATTTTACTTAAGTTGGCTTTTATTTATTTAATCTTTGTATTAAGTAAACGTTGCTATTGAATTTCCTACTAAAAGAAAATCTTTTTTCTAAAATGAATTAATAATAGTTGCAATGAAACAAGTTTAAATTCAAGCAAAAATCTGTTTGTCTATGGTCATCAAAATAAAACGAGAATTAAAAATAGAAAAAAAGAATTAGCTAGGTAAACAAAATTTTTAGTTTTAAATGAAACTTGGATTGTATAGAATTTTGAAACCTGGTGCAAACTCTATTGACTAAAGCTACTAGATATAAGATTTTGGATCTTAGTCTCTAGAATATTTAAATTTTGGGTTTGCAAATGCAAAATTTCAATCAAATGAAGCCACGGTCTAATTCGAAAATTTCTCTGTCGGTAGTTCGGCAAGAATTTTCATATGGTCTTAAACCGCAAAAAAGTTTTACGCATATTAGAAATTGATTCAAGACGATGATGCCAATCAAAAATCATTTGTTAATATGTTCGATGGAACAATTCCAGTCTAATAGAATTAAAGATATTTACGCTTAACTTAAAGATTACTTTCTGATTATTTATTCAGACTTTTAATGTAATATTTAATTAGAGTCAGACTTTCGAATGGTTTTCATATTTCTATCAAAATGTTTCAAACAAAATCGAAAACCACACAATTTGATATGAATTTCAGCTTTCAGCTTAAGTATAATTTTTTAGCTTTTTTAAAATTTTTTAAATAAATAAAATAAATGAATTTTAACTTTCTATTAGCTTAAAGACATTTTAATTGTTAAATTTACATTTTACTTAATAAATAAACCTTGTTTTTAAACATTGAAAATTTTCATGCCAAACTACTTAATTTTTTTTGTTAAAATCCATAATAAGATTTTTTGAATTAGAATCGAGTTTAAATAAAATTAAACAACTATAAAAATTATTTAAAAAGCTTTAGAAACAATCTTTTAAAAATCAAAAAAAAAATTGAAAAGTTATATTTTTACTAACATTAATTATATCTTTGGGACTTTAAAAAAGGCTTTTTGTAATGCAAATTTTGGGTTGTAAATTTTTATTTTGAGATAATTTAAAGACAAAATATATGCACTTATTCGAATTCTTTTAAAAAATTAAAGTTGATTAAACATATATTTCTAAATCATTTTCTAAGAGTAATGCAAGAATCTTAAATACAATTAAATAATCTTAAATTCAGATTTATATATTTTCTTTTAAATTAAAAATATTTAAGAAATATGCTTTAAAATTTTGTAATGGCAATCGAATAAGACATAATTGAAAGCAATATTTATCTTTAAAAAATACACCTTCTATAAAATAAAGTAAAAGATTACAAAAAAATTTAATCTTAACTAATTTATCTTATCAAAAAAAAAAATTAGCTAAATAGATAAATTAAAATATTTTTTATAAATTTGATGTTATTTACAATGAAAAATTTCGAAAAAATTTAAATTTTGTTTTAATTCAATAAAGCATTCAATGGATTGTGAATATTCAATTTTATCTTTTCAATAATTTTTATATTTTTATAATTTAGTTCTTTAAAATGCTTGATTTTAGGTAAAATGTAATTTATTGTACATTTTTTTATTTTCACATTTTTACATTTTTGAGAGAAGAGAAAAAAATCTCAAAATCAAAAAATCTAAAAAAATTTTCATTCAAGAAAAGTAATAATAAATTCGCAATTACTTAAAAAGGAGTTTTAGAAAAATTTAAATGTAAAAACCAAGGATAATTTTTTGAAAATCCCTTTTAATTAATTGCGAATTTATTATTACTTTTCTTGAATGAAAATTTTTTAAAATTTTTTGATTTTGAGATTTTTTTTTCTTCACTCAAAAATGTAAAAATGTAAAAATATAAAGATGTACAATAAATTACATTTTGCCTGATTTTAAGCAATTTTGCTTAATACAGTAAAATAAGTCAGCAAAAAAATTTTATTTTGCACGCCATTAAATAGTGTTCTAATAAACTGTGAAATTACTATGCAGAGTTTTTGGGTTATTTTTTCGGATTAAGCAAAGTTGCTTAAACATTAACCATTTACACAATTAAAAGTCTGTTTATAAAAAAATCATTTTAACTATACTGAATTAAAAAGATCGAACCGTAACAAGCTTCACAACACCAAACTTAATTCTAAAATTTAACTTTTAATTCAGTAAAATTTAAAAGATTTACATTTAATTCTCAAACAAAATTTAATTATTTTGCACCTAAAAATAAATAATAGTATTACATTAAAACTTATAACATTAAGAAAATAATAGTTAATACTGATTTGTACTGATATCAAATAATTGAAAACTAAATTTAATAGCCCGAATTAGGATACCTTTTCTTGCTTTTATTATTTAATTTAACATTTACTGAAAAAGAACTAAAAAATCAACAATGAATTTGTTCCTCATCCCAACCAAGCTAAACACAATTATATTCGATATTATGCTCCTTTTAATCCACTTCCAAACTCAAAATTCTACTTAATTCAGGCCAGAAGATCAAGATCAGAAAGGAAGCATTAATGGTGTTGATTTGCATTAAATTTTTAATTTTGTATTATTTTTTTATTTTGTAGCAGAAAAATTTAAATTAATTGAAAATTTTAATTTTCTTATTTAGGAGAAGAAATTTAGTACCACATAAAATAGCAATTTAAATAGTTGAATAAGGGTATGTTATTCGACGTAAATATGAGCATTTAAACATCGTAAAATTTCACGTGTTCCAAAGAAGTAGACATCTTCAATCTTAACAAGATACCGGAAAGTTCCTCTTTTCTTAAAAAAATTACATGAATTGGCTTTTATTTTGTGTAACCAACACGTCCTTTAAACCAAAACTTAGTAAATTCAATTTATTTGAAAATGTCATCTAGAAAGACGAAATGATTGCTGGATTTACTTAAAAAATAAAATTCTATTAATTTCAAAGTAATGGTAACAAAAGTAAAAGAATGCATAAATTTAAAGGCTTTAAGTAAAATTTTGATTTTATTTTTAAACTGGATATGCTACTTTAGTCCTAATTGTGTTTTACGTAAAATTATTTAGAAAATTAGTGGTTTAAAAAAATATTAATTTAAGTAATTTTATTCCAGGGGTTCTTCAAAGAACTATTTATTTGAAAATATTTTATTTTATCAGTTTGAAGTATGATATTTATTAATTATCGATCTATGGTCAGTTGGATGAAAGTTTTCTGTTCCATCTGTAATGAACTTTGCATTTTATTAATAATTTCAATATAAATGAGCAAATAGATTACAAAATCTGAAAGATTTTGATAATTACTAAAAATAATTAATTACACAGCGTAAGGAAAAATCGTTATACAAAAATTTTCGAAATCTAATCTTAATGTAATTATCTTATCGTAAAAAATGAACCAAATAGATAAAAGAAAATATTTTTTTATAGAATCAAAAAGATTATTTAATAATTTCGTCAAAAAAATTTAAAAATTCTATTCTCTAAAGCAAAATTATTTTATTTTTTTTAAAAAATTTTTATTAGCTATTACAAAGAAAATTAAAAAATTAAATTTTTCTAAATTTAGTTTTAGACTCAAGACCCTGCTAAACACATGACACTTCTTATTTAATCTTCTTCCGATTTTCAAAAACTCTTCGCTATCTTGATTTTTATGTTTCTTAATGATTATTCTAGCATAAATCATTTCGACTATCCGACAGACTTTTATAATGAAATCGAAAATGAAATCAAGAACTTGGTCTATAAAAATTTTAATATTGTCATTATTTAATCCAAAATTTTTAGTTAATGATATACTTAGTTCTCTAAAATTTACGTCACGAAGAATTTTCGCCAAAAATTTATTCTTAAATTTTAACTTTGGTGCTAAATCAACCAGAAAAAAATGACGGAATTGTTTTAATTCAGCAGAGATACATGGATCTATATAATTGATTGAATAAATGTCAATAAACAGACAGTCCAGTTTAAAATTGTAGAAAAGACTGTAAGATTTAGCCTTGTACCAATTAAAATCGAAACCACAAAAGCACCTTATGCTGTCACAACCTCCATTTTTTTCCATAAAAGAATTGCACTTGGGACATTTTTTGACATCATCTAGCATTATAAAATCTTTTTTATTATTTCCGAAATTTTGTAAATAAAAACTATATTGATTGCATGAAATAGGAAAATGAGACTCCTGTTTACAGTTGATGCAGATCGAATGGCCACAAACACATTTGGGAAATTGGTATTGACTGTTAAGACTAATGTAATTAGCATGACAATTGGGACATTTAATGAAATTTTGTCTCAGAAGTTCTTCTTTTAAACCAATTTGATATTTTTCAAATTTTTGCTCGGGCAGAACGTATTTCAGCAAAGACAAGCTTAATTTTTGACTGCAATCGTTGAAACAACATTTTATGTCAAAAGAAAAAAATTTTGAAATTACATGATTTTTCCAACATTCCACACAGCAACCATGACCACATTGAGCTAATTGTAATTTTAACTCGCAAAAATCATAACAAATTGGACATTCAAATTCGGAGTAAATTAAATTAAAAGACTGGTCATTTTCGAATGGAATATTCATAATGGGTGATTTTTCCGATTGAATAGGGTCTTCAAATGATTCGAATAAAATATCATTTGATTGACCAACTGACTTTACCAATTTTGTTAATCTGAACATTGTTTGACTTATAAGATACTTATTTTCAGATTGGAAATCTCTATCGATTAAAGAAAAATCTTTGTAAGGCATCGAATGTTTGTCTTTTCTTTTTGTTTCCTTATTTTTTGTTGAGTATTTTTTTTCATTTGAATTTTGGATTTTGAATTCCTGTTTAATCTCGTGTTTCGAATGTTGATTCTTCGTTTTACGATTCACTTTCTGGTTGAAGAAGGTTAAGACTTGATCAATCTCATTATCATTTGGTTTGTAAATTGATATTTCCATTTTTTTTCCAGATTTTCGAATTTTTCCACTTTCTGGATCAATATTAATTTGTTGCTGTAGGTCTTTTCTTACTTTCCAATTTTTGTTTTTATTTAAATTCAACTCATAAGTTTGGTTTTGACTGGTTTGAACAAGACATTTTTTAAAATCTTGTTTGCTACTTTTTTTTGACCGTTGCCATTTTTTGTTTTGACTTTTTACATCCAAATACTCTGAAATTATATCTTTTGACATTTTTCATAAAAATTCTTTGTCAATCCAGAATTTTAGTTTAAGATTTATAATAATATTTTAAAATTAATTTGAATTTCATAATTCTTTAAGTCTATGAAAATGATTACTTTATCCAATTTAGGCATATATAATAATAGTTGCTGTTTAAGAAATTTAAAAATACATTTTAATAAATACCATTAATAAAATACCATTAATACCATTAATTTTACTTTTTAACTTATTCTGAAGGAGCTTTAGCTCGGTACAGAAAACAAATAAATAAATAAATAAATCAATTGATCATAAACTTCAAATTGCCGAAAAATCATAATATATGGTCTGTGCAAGAAACTTAGAAGAAAATATAAATCTTGACCTCAAATTTTACGTTTTAATTTAAATATTGCCGGAAAAGTTAATTTCTTATGACGTTAGACCCAAAACTGGTGGATAAGTTGAAAAAACGATGTAAATCAAACAGAGTTGGTCAAAAGTCAAACTTTAAAGTCAGAATCGTCAAAAGTCAAAGTCAAAGTCTGACTTTGACTTGAGTTTAAAATAATTTCAAAGTCAAAGTCTGACTTTGACTTGAGTCAAAAATTATTTCAAAGTCAAAGTCTGACTTTGACTTTGACTTTTGACGATTCTGACTTTAAAGTTTGACTTTTGACCAACTCTGTTTGATTTACATCGTTTTTTCAACTTATCCACCAGTTTTGGGTCTAACGTCATAAGAAATTAACTTTTCCGGCAATATTTAAATTAAAACGTAAAATTTGAGGTCAAGATTTATATTTTCTTCTAAGTTTCTTGCACAGACCATATATTATGATTTTTCGGCAATTTGAAGTTTATGATCAATTGATTTATTTATTTATTTATTTGTTTTCTGTACCGAGCTAAAGCTCCTTCAGAATAAGTTAAAAAGTAAAATTAAAAAAATAAAATAAAAATGAAATAAAATAAAAATAAAATTAAAGTTAATAAAATGAGATAAAAAAAAAGAATCAAAATAAAGTAAATAAGCTAAAAATATGAAAATTGAAAAGACATAAATTGGAAAAGATTGTAACATGTGGCACATGTTTGCATTGAGTATCATTTTTCCCTTTTAATATTTTTCCCTGTTAATATTATCCCTCTGTAATTTTTTCCCTGCATGATTTTTTCCCTGTTAAATTTTTTCCCTCTTAATAATCTATGATAAAATCAGCCGATTAGGAAAAAGATTAATTAAATAAAATTAACCATTTAACTCTGACTATTTAAGAAAAAATAAATAATCTTTATTTAAAACCCATAATTCAAATTTCTAGCTCAATACCTGAGTGTAAAGCTGAGATGTCTAAATAAAAATATCTTTTTGAAATGAGCCTTGAAGTATACCAATTTAGAATTAAAACTTTCTTAAAATATAACAAAAAATTCGGTTCAATCGAAAGAAAGCCCACTGAAGGTTCTAAACATTCAGGTAGATGTAAAAAGTTTTCTCCGATTGAGACAGTATGCCGATAAGAATACGACAACCTCAAAAAAGAAGCACGAATCGACTCAAATTTTAGCTTTTCAAGAAGCTACGCCGAAACTCTCCAACAACTCCAATCGAATTATGATCCAGCAATCGTTGCCGAATATTACCCGAAAGAAGATACAGCCCGGAAGAAGATATTTATTGGCTTAATTTTTATTATCTTTTTTTAAGTCCTTCTTTATAAAGGGAAAAAATTACGAAAGGGAAAAAGTTTACAAGGGTAAATAACAAAAGGGAAAAAAATTTCAGGGAAAAATATTAAAAGAGAAAAAGTTTAACAGGGAAAACAGAAAAAGGTAAAAAATTTAAATGACCAATTTTATGATGCTCAAAATGATCAAATCAAACTAAAACTATTAAATAAATTGTTATTTCTTAATAGAAATAATCCAGAGATACATTTTTGGATTTAACATACTTTGTTAAATAAATAAATAAACTCTGCAATATCAAAATGCACAATGCAGAATGCACACCATCGAAATGATGCTATTTTAAGTGGATAATTTTTTTGCAGACTTTTGCAGATTTTACCTTTAGATTTAAAAAAGTATGTTAAAACCAAAAACTTACCTCGGCGCTAATTCTATTAAAAAATTAAAATTTATTCTACAGTTTTAGTTTGATTTGATAATTTTGAGCATCAAAAATTGATCATTAACTTCAAATTGCCGATTTTTCTTATATTTGATAATTCTAATAAATTGTGCTTGTAATATTTTTCTAAAAACTGGTTATAATTAATTAAATGCGGCAAAC
This sequence comes from Brachionus plicatilis, assembly GCA_010279815.1. Lineage (NCBI taxonomy): Eukaryota > Metazoa > Rotifera > Eurotatoria > Ploima > Brachionidae > Brachionus > Brachionus plicatilis. Next base: position 196,318 of record QEOQ01000697.1, read on the forward strand.
GAATAGACATAGAGGGTAGACTGAAACAAAGTCTGAATTTTCTAGGAACATTTTTAAAAAAAATTCTAAACTTTTTTCGTTAGAAACAAGAATTTTATTAATGGTATTTATTAAAATGTATTTTTAAATTTCTTAAACAGCAACTATTATTATATATGCCTAAATTGGATAAAGTAATCATTTTCATAGACTTAAAGAATTATGAAATTCAAATTAATTTTAAAATATTATTATAAATCTTAAACTAAAATTCTGGATTGACAAAGAATTTTTATGAAAAATGTCAAAAGATATAATTTCAGAGTATTTGGATGTAAAAAGTCAAAACAAAAAATGGCAACGGTCAAAAAAAAGTAGCAAACAAGATTTTAAAAAATGTCTTGTTCAAACCAGTCAAAACCAAACTTATGAGTTGAATTTAAATAAAAACAAAAATTGGAAAGTAAGAAAAGACCTACAGCAACAAATTAATATTGATCCAGAAAGTGGAAAAATTCGAAAATCTGGAAAAAAAATGGAAATATCAATTTACAAACCAAATGATAATGAGATTGATCAAGTCTTAACCTTCTTCAACCAGAAAGTGAATCGTAAAACGAAGAATCAACATTCGAAACACGAGATTAAACAGGAATTCAAAATCCAAAATTCAAATGAAAAAAAATACTCAACAAAAAATAAGGAAACAAAAAGAAAAGACAAACATTCGATGCCTTACAAAGATTTTTCTTTAATCGATAGAGATTTCCAATCTGAAAATAAGTATCTTATAAGTCAAACAATGTTCAGATTAACAAAATTGGTAAAGTCAGTTGGTCAATCAAATGATATTTTATTCGAATCATTTGAAGACCCTATTCAATCGGAAAAATCACCCATTATGAATATTCCATTCGAAAATGACCAGTCTTTTAATTTAATTTACTCCGAATTTGAATGTCCAATTTGTTATGATTTTTGCGAGTTAAAATTACAATTAGCTCAATGTGGTCATGGTTGCTGTGTGGAATGTTGGAAAAATCATGTAATTTCAAAATTTTTTTCTTTTGACATAAAATGTTGTTTCAACGATTGCAGTCAAAAATTAAGCTTGTCTTTGCTGAAATACGTTCTGCCCGAGCAAAAATTTGAAAAATATCAAATTGGTTTAAAAGAAGAACTTCTGAGACAAAATTTCATTAAATGTCCCAATTGTCATGCTAATTACATTAGTCTTAACAGTCAATACCAATTTCCCAAATGTGTTTGTGGCCATTCGATCTGCATCAACTGTAAACAGGAGTCTCATTTTCCTATTTCATGCAATCAATATAGTTTTTATTTACAAAATTTCGGAAATAATAAAAAAGATTTTATAATGCTAGATGATGTCAAAAAATGTCCCAAGTGCAATTCTTTTATGGAAAAAAATGGAGGTTGTGACAGCATAAGGTGCTTTTGTGGTTTCGATTTTAATTGGTACAAGGCTAAATCTTACAGTCTTTTCTACAATTTTAAACTGGACTGTCTGTTTATTGACATTTATTCAATCAATTATATAGATCCATGTATCTCTGCTGAATTAAAACAATTCCGTCATTTTTTTCTGGTTGATTTAGCACCAAAGTTAAAATTTAAGAATAAATTTTTGGCGAAAATTCTTCGTGACGTAAATTTTAGAGAACTAAGTATATCATTAACTAAAAATTTTGGATTAAATAATGACAATATTAAAATTTTTATAGACCAAGTTCTTGATTTCATTTTCGATTTCATTATAAAAGTCTGTCGGATAGTCGAAATGATTTATGCTAGAATAATCATTAAGAAACATAAAAATCAAGATAGCGAAGAGTTTTTGAAAATCGGAAGAAGATTAAATAAGAAGTGTCATGTGTTTAGCAGGGTCTTGAGTCTAAAACTAAATTTAGAAAAATTTAATTTTTTAATTTTCTTTGTAATAGCTAATAAAAATTTTTTAAAAAAAATAAAATAATTTTGCTTTAGAGAATAGAATTTTTAAATTTTTTTGACGAAATTATTAAATAATCTTTTTGATTCTATAAAAAAATATTTTCTTTTATCTATTTGGTTCATTTTTTACGATAAGATAATTACATTAAGATTAGATTTCGAAAATTTTTGTATAACGATTTTTCCTTACGCTGTGTAATTAATTATTTTTAGTAATTATCAAAATCTTTCAGATTTTGTAATCTATTTGCTCATTTATATTGAAATTATTAATAAAATGCAAAGTTCATTACAGATGGAACAGAAAACTTTCATCCAACTGACCATAGATCGATAATTAATAAATATCATACTTCAAACTGATAAAATAAAATATTTTCAAATAAATAGTTCTTTGAAGAACCCCTGGAATAAAATTACTTAAATTAATATTTTTTTAAACCACTAATTTTCTAAATAATTTTACGTAAAACACAATTAGGACTAAAGTAGCATATCCAGTTTAAAAATAAAATCAAAATTTTACTTAAAGCCTTTAAATTTATGCATTCTTTTACTTTTGTTACCATTACTTTGAAATTAATAGAATTTTATTTTTTAAGTAAATCCAGCAATCATTTCGTCTTTCTAGATGACATTTTCAAATAAATTGAATTTACTAAGTTTTGGTTTAAAGGACGTGTTGGTTACACAAAATAAAAGCCAATTCATGTAATTTTTTTAAGAAAAGAGGAACTTTCCGGTATCTTGTTAAGATTGAAGATGTCTACTTCTTTGGAACACGTGAAATTTTACGATGTTTAAATGCTCATATTTACGTCGAATAACATACCCTTATTCAACTATTTAAATTGCTATTTTATGTGGTACTAAATTTCTTCTCCTAAATAAGAAAATTAAAATTTTCAATTAATTTAAATTTTTCTGCTACAAAATAAAAAAATAATACAAAATTAAAAATTTAATGCAAATCAACACCATTAATGCTTCCTTTCTGATCTTGATCTTCTGGCCTGAATTAAGTAGAATTTTGAGTTTGGAAGTGGATTAAAAGGAGCATAATATCGAATATAATTGTGTTTAGCTTGGTTGGGATGAGGAACAAATTCATTGTTGATTTTTTAGTTCTTTTTCAGTAAATGTTAAATTAAATAATAAAAGCAAGAAAAGGTATCCTAATTCGGGCTATTAAATTTAGTTTTCAATTATTTGATATCAGTACAAATCAGTATTAACTATTATTTTCTTAATGTTATAAGTTTTAATGTAATACTATTATTTATTTTTAGGTGCAAAATAATTAAATTTTGTTTGAGAATTAAATGTAAATCTTTTAAATTTTACTGAATTAAAAGTTAAATTTTAGAATTAAGTTTGGTGTTGTGAAGCTTGTTACGGTTCGATCTTTTTAATTCAGTATAGTTAAAATGATTTTTTTATAAACAGACTTTTAATTGTGTAAATGGTTAATGTTTAAGCAACTTTGCTTAATCCGAAAAAATAACCCAAAAACTCTGCATAGTAATTTCACAGTTTATTAGAACACTATTTAATGGCGTGCAAAATAAAATTTTTTTGCTGACTTATTTTACTGTATTAAGCAAAATTGCTTAAAATCAGGCAAAATGTAATTTATTGTACATCTTTATATTTTTACATTTTTACATTTTTGAGTGAAGAAAAAAAAATCTCAAAATCAAAAAATTTTAAAAAATTTTCATTCAAGAAAAGTAATAATAAATTCGCAATTAATTAAAAGGGATTTTCAAAAAATTATCCTTGNAAAAATAAATTTGTTTTAGTTTTGAACGTTCAGACCTTAACTGTCGGCAAAATGTTATTTATTGTACATTTTTACATTTTTGAGCGAAGAAAAAAAAATCTCAAAATCAAAAAATATAAAAAAATTTTCATTCAAGAAAAGTAATAATAAATTCGCAATTAATTAAAAGGGATTTTCAAAAAATTATCCTTGGTTTTTGCATTTAAATTTTTCTAAAACTCCTTTTTAAGTATTTGCGAATATATTATTACTTTTCTTGAATGAAAATTTTTTTAGATTTTTTGATTTTGAGATTTTTTTTTCTTCTCTCAAAAATGTAAAAATGTAAAAATATAAAAATGTACAATAAATAACATTTTGCCTTAACTGTCATAGTTCTGGCTCTATCTCAAAATAGCTAAAAGATTTAAGGCATTTAGAATTAAATAAATAACAAATTGCATAATCTCATAAAGGTTTTCCGCAACTTCAATTTGATATGAATAAATATATTATATATAATAATACTGAAGAAATAATGAAAAGTTCGTGTTTAATTTTTAAATATTAATTTTTCTTAAAATACTTTATTGGATAAAATTAATTAAATTTACAGTTTATTTTCTAATAAATAATCTATTTATTTCGATTACATTATCAATTAGCTCTTTTAATCAATTCTTTTTTATAGTAAAAAAATAGTAATTAGTAATAATATTACGCTAGTCTAATTAACCTGTATTTACCTTTTAGCTTTTTTAATTATAGCCATTTTGAGCCACTCCCCATAGTTCTAAATTGGCATTTTAAAAAAAGTTCTAATTTGTCATCGATCTTGAATGTCCATCCATATATTTTTTTATTCAAATTGATTGGACGATAATTTTAATTAGACTTACAATAAATTATTTATTTATTTTAATAAATTTAAAGCCCCATACGCAGAATAATAATTCTTTAAAATAGAAAATAGAATAAAATTTAATATTAAATAAAATAAATTCTTTTATGTAAAAAAGTCTATCTGTAAGAGGTCATTTAGTAAATTATAAAAATTATAAAAATTTGAGTAGTCAAAATTTAATTCCATATTTAATTTTAAAAATGATTATTAACCTTTGTTTATTTTTCTATGTCAAATTTATTAATAAAATGATTAATGAACTAGTGCTTCCTAATTAATTTCACCTATTCTTAAATTTTATTGAAATCCGACCGAAGTTTAACATATTTTGTCAAATGAGGGGAATTAAAAATCGGAATTAAATAAAAGTTTTGAGAGCATGAAAGATGATTGAGAATTTACTTATTATTAACTAAAATAAATCAAGCTTATATTGTTATATTATTAATAAGTTATTTTTTCAATTCGTTAAATCAATCAAACCAGTAATAATTATCATAATAAATTATTTTTATGAGTGCTATTTTGTCACTTAATTACAAATTCTAACTTTGACATTTAAGAACAATGACAATCTTAAATTTTTGACCAGTAAGTCACAGTTTCATCAATACACAATTATTGGCACCTAATCCAGAACTTTTTTTTTATTGCAGTTTTTACCGTTTCTGACCCTAACAGTATATTATTTGCTTTTTTATTTAAAATTTTGTATAAAATATAAAATTAAGCTTGTTTTTAGATCACAAGTTTAAGGCAAAGTCTTGACTTGAATTTTGTATTTTTCAAATCAATACATTTGCTAAGACAACATTAATATTGTCGTAATCGGCCGTGGCGATTTCAGAAAATTGAATTTACCCTGAATTTAAAATTTTGCCGTTCCACAGAGTTTTTATGGCGGCCAAATGAATTCTTTGCCGTTCCACAGAGTTTTTATGGCGGCCAAATGAATTCTTTGCCGTTCCAAAGAGTTTTTATGGCGGCCAAATGAATTCTTTGCCGTTCCAAAGGGTTTTTATGGTGGCCAAATGAATTCTTTGCCGTTCCAAAGGGTTTTTATGGTGGCCAAATGAATTCTTTGCCGTTCCAAAGAGTTTTTATGGCGGCCAAATGAATTCTTTGCCGTTCCGAAGGGTTATTATGGTGGTCAAATGAATTCTTTGCCGTTCCAAAGGGTTTTTGTTGCGGCATTGTGAAATTTGGTACAAAAAACAAAAACAAAATAGTAAAAATTCCAAAGCTGATTCTGCAATATTCAGCAATAAATCTGCAAAACTCATAAAATAGTAAATTTTGGATATTATAATATATTAAAAAACCAATTTAACTTTAAGTGGTGGTACAAAGGATGTATCAGTTGCCTCAATTTCCAGATTATGTTTTGGTCCTTCAGAAATTAAAATTTAATCTTTTGTTTTTGATTTTTGTACCAAAATTCACAGTGCCTTTTGTGGCGGCAAAATGAATCTTAATCTGACAGGGAACAAAAAAAATTAAAGACACTTGACTTTACTCGACCTTGGCTAATTACTTGAAAAAAAACTTAGCCTAAAAAATCTACTAACAGAAATCAAGACATAAATATTTCTTTAAAAAAAATATAATTTAAAATTAAATGATTACCTATAACTGCTTAATTCCGAAGACAAACTTTTAGTCTCAGCGTCATCAATGGGTCTAATTGAAGTCATAGTTATGCCTTCTGTGGAGTCTTTGTCACTTTTCTTTCTATTTTTGGCAATTTGCTTGACCTGGTCGGAGTACTCTTCAAAAACAGGCCAGCTCATGGCCATGCCGGCACCGCACTCTTTGGACCATGTGTGCAAGTCTCTGTCCGGACTAGTCTGTTTGATGGTGCCCATAAACTCGGCGTATATTTGTTCGATGTTCATTTTGTCAAAAATGTTCAGGTGAGTGTGCAGTTTGAGGAGTTGTTGAATGAAAAATTCCAGTCTTTCTTTTTCGAATTGGTCGCATTTTTTGTACACATTGTTCATGTCTTCGATGTAGCGCGAGTTGTACGAGTTCAAGTCGTCCAGCGCTTGCTTGTACTTATTCTTGGCCACTTCCACTTCTTTCTTATACTTATCCATCTTGTCCTCGAGTTTTTTGCGCTGTTCTCCACTTATTTGCGGGTCTGCCTGCGAGTTCTGCAAATGAATTTTGGCCGACTGGTACGACTTGCACGCACCATGGTACTCTTTTTTCGTCTTTTCGACCAGAAAGTATTTTTTTGACCAGGGCTTTTGCGCTTTTTTGAACTCTTCTTCATACTCCTTGGTTATTTTGAGCTGACCAACTAAAGTCTTCTGGTAGTTGTGCTTTTGCCAGTCCTTGATCTCGCGGTTCAGCTCGTCATTCAGCGCATTGTGTGTGCTCAGGTGAATTTCGGACAATTTGTCGGCCTCGACCAGCGATGCCTGCCACCCGCTTTTCATGCTGCCGTACTCATTGCCTTTGTTCAAATAATCAGACCATTTTTTCGACCAGGCTTTCAGGCTTTTTGAGTAGGCCTTTTCCAAATCAGCTCTCTCTGAAATCATCTGCACTATGTCACTGCATAGTTTGTGTCCGTCCTCAGCCCTTTTCACTGTTCGCTTGTACTGGCCAATCTCCCAAAAGCTCTCACTGCTCGGCTCTACATGATCGCTCTCAGACATTTTTTTGCACCTAAAAAATTGTAGCTCAAAAAAATAACTTTGATGTCAGCAATTAATAAAAAGCTTTATTAGATAACAAAGATTGCTAAATTAATTCTGGTTATTTAAATTTATGTTTGAAATTGGCTTTTGCTTTGAAGCAAGTTCAATTTCAAAATTCACTTTTATATTAGTGTAGGGTTTAGTATTTTGTCTGATTGCGCTTCTCTAATTTAATCTTTGACCAAATTATCTAAATAATTTTTTTTGAAAAATTTTATTCAACTTAAAAAATTTTAAATTTGAATAAAATTAAAATGGGAATAAAATTTTTAAATAAAATTGAAATAAATTTCTCACTTCAGATTAATTCCTTTTTGAACCACTTAAATAATCTGATGATTGCTTATTTTAATTTTATTATTATTCACTTTAAAACTAGCACTTTGTTTTTGTATTTGTAAAAAAATAGATTTATTAGATACTACGAAAAAAAATTGAAAAATTTTAACCAAAATAGCGCATAATTATTTCATTGATTAAAATTTTTCGAATATTTTTTCAAAAATTGAATTTCAGAATGCTACAAGGAAATTTAGAATATAGATTTTTTTGTACAGATATTTTTGATGAAAGGAACCAACTTAACCATTGAGGTGTCATTAAATAGATGTCAAATTATTACAAATAATTAATTATTAATTTTGATTTTTTTGTTTGACAAAAAATTTTTAATGTAGGGATAAAATCGAAAATCAAAAATAAAAACAGGCATAAAACCCAAGACTAAAATCAAGTGTTACTAAGGAGAACAAAATAAAATAAGAATTTAAATTGAATTTTATATTTACACCCATGGTCATTCACGTAGTATTTTCTGATCGTTCATGAACGATCACGTTCATTTTATTTCACAAATTTTCATTATTCTTTCAAGTCAAAATTGGGAATTTATTAAAAATATATTTAATTTGACTTAAGATATGGTAAAATATGTAACCCTTTAGTAGTAGTAGTAGTAGTAGTAGTTTTGAATGTAGCTGGCTAGCCAGCGAGTTTGCTGATAAGGCACACTAAGACAGCTGATGTGATTGATTGCTGCTCATCCAGCAATCAATGCCTGCTTTAAAAATGTTAACATTGGGGGCATCAACTAATTCATTTGTCAGCTAATTCCATATGTTTGCTGTTCTGTTGAAAAAAAGTTTTCTCTATGTTGGAGCCTCGAAATTTCTTTTTGAAAATTTAAGCAGTGACCTCTTCCTTGGATTTTTGTGACATTTAAACTGTTGCTTTTTTCAACCAATTCTATTCCATGCATGAACTTGTATAGTTTAATTAGATCACCTCTTTTTCTTCTTTCCACCATATTTGAAATTTTCAAAGCCTTCAATCTGCTTTCATACGGTCTGTTTCTAATTGAAGAAACAAATTTCGTAGCTCTGCGTTGAATCCTTTCAACATTCTCACAGTCAGACTTAAGAATTGGAGACCATAAAGGCACCGCAAATTCCAAAAGAGAAAGAACAAAAGTTAAATACAAAGATCTTAATAACTTGCAATCAATACGAGCGAATGATTTCCTGATGCAACCCAACATTTGATTTGCTTTGTTTGTAACTTCTATCACTTGATTTTTCCATTTAAGATTTGTATTGAAAATAACTCCAAGATCTCTTTCGATTTCTGATGTTTTTGATAACTGCTTGCCATTAATAAAAGACAAAATATTATGGTCAGTAAAATAATGTATATTTAATCAGTAAATATACTTCAGTAAATTAATTAAAAAAAAATAGCAAAAATATTTATTTTTTCAGTAAATTTATTGAATTTTCTTAGCAAAAGTATTTTAATCTGCAGCAAAATTTATTCAATAAAATAATTCAAAAAAATAGTTATAATTTCAAAAAAATAATTAAATGTTCAGTTAATATAATATTATTAAATTATTAAATCCATTTCAGTAAATTAATTAAAAAGAAATAGCAAAAATATTTATTTATTCAGTAAATTTATTGAATTTTTGTAAACTGACAGGAAATTAATGTTTGATGAGTGCTCTTTTAGCATTTTTCGGACGTCCAGACCCGCGTCTCTGTCCAATCGGGATCTGTTTAGCTACCCATGGAATAACGCAGTCAGCCAATTTTAACTGTGCAGAAACGGCAAGAATGTGTTTGCATAGATGCTGCTTAGCGACGACGAGACAGGAACACTAACCTCTAAGGTAATCATCTTCGCCTAGCTGGAGACAATGTACACTAGCTTCTTAGATGTCTTACAAAACGCATCAAAATCCGTATGCTGGAAAAGGAAATCGTCGGAAAGTTGACGATTGCCTTCGTTATATTTGGATTCGCCTGAGATTTAAGTTAATAGCCATTAGATCTCGCTCGAGCGACCAGACACATACAATTTTCTCAGGAACAATAGAGAGAAAGCGACTTTCTTACTCTTTTATATGCATCTTCAGTGGTAAGAAACGAAAACTTTGACAATTATTTCATGTGTTATTGTTCAATTTGTCTATTAAGTGTTAAAAAATCATTATTTTTACTGATTTTATTAATTAATTTGCTGAATGAATTGTATTATTATTAGCTAAAAAATAATTTTCTGAATAAAATTTACTGATGGGATAATCATTTTTACTGAATAAAATATTATATTTACTTATTAATTCTATCATTTTTACTGAAGCGATAATCATAGGCCTTGTTTTTATGACCATAATGCATAACCACACATTTTGATGTGTTGAAGAGAATAAGCCAATCTTGAGTCCACTTGAAAATTAAATCTAAATCTAATTTTAGTTTCGCTGCGCTTATTTCTGATACCGTTTGCGAGAACATTTTAGTATCTGCATACATTTTGACAACATTCTCTATTCCTTTTGGTAGATCATTGATATACAAAACCAACAATAGTGGACCAATCACTGACCCTTGTGGTAAACCGCTAAAAATCTCAACCCAATCCGACAAAATTTCACCTTGAACAACTATTCTTGTACAACTAACCTTGAACAACAATTATTTCACCTTGAACGAGTCTTCTATTTTTGAAGAAAGCTTCAATCCATTTTAGTGTCAGACCATCAAAGCCATACGCTTTCAATTTAGCTATTGGTGGTCTGTGCGGAATAGTATCAAAAGCTTTCGCAAAATGATTTATTGTTCATTTTTTCTTTTTTGAATAAAAATAATTTTGATGATACAAGATTAATCCATCAATTTTGTATCATCAAAATTTTATACATGAATATTCAAATATTGAATTTTTAAAAAATTAGATTTTAGAATTTCATTGTTCGCCTATTGCTCCAAAGCTAACTAAATTTAGTATATTTTATAAATGGAGTCTTGGCCCACGCTGAAAGTAAAGATTTTTAAATTTAGTTCGGCATTTAAGCTTGAGATTTTTCGAAAAAATAAAATTACAAAATAAATAAATATTTTGAAAAATTTTTATTTAAAAATAAATTTTTCGACAGAAACTCTATTGTTAATTCTGCATTAAATTAAAAAATCTTAACTTTCAACGTGGGCCAAGACTCGGAAACACAACTTTGACGCATGCGGTGTAAGTAAAGAATGTTTTAACATGGGCGAGATGGTGTTTATCGCCTGGGTCAAAGTTGTGTTTCGGTTTCTGAGGCTGCTTTATCGAACGAGGGAAAACGGTACCTTAAAATTATTTAAATTAATTCAAAGAGTTAATCTTTGGATATAAAAATAAATCTTTGAATTAAAATGATATTTTAAATTGATCATCAACTTCAAGATGTCTTTAGTTCATATTTTTTTATTTATTTACTCATATTCGCTCCAATTCTGGTGATGATTCTGGTAATCATTCTACACACTTCCAATAATTTAATTAAATAAAAGAAAAAACAAACTGAAAATTTGAGTGTGACAACAAAAAAGTAAAGTCTAATTAAATCTAAAGACATTGACATATAGAAAAAAATTTAAAATAATTAAAGACAGTCTGTAATCGACCTAATGACTTTTAAATAAAAGTTCATAAGTTCAATAATTTATCATTTATCGTTTATCGTTTGAATGATTTCTTGTGATCATAAATAAAATTTTTTTTTATTTTTTTCTTAAATTTATCATCTCAAATTGATCAAATCCGTCACAAAATTCAAAACACTATGCTTTAGAGCCAATTCTTCCTCGAAAAATCATTCGGGTTTCCAATCAAATGGTTTTACATCAAAAGGGAACATGATCCTTATAATAGCCAGCTTTACAAATAAATACTAAGCTATCAAGTTGTCAACATAAAAATTCATTAAAAAGAAAGTCTTTATATGGAAGATGGAGAAGCCGAGCTTTATATGCGAGTAACGAGACGTTATTGATTTTTTTTAATTTCGTAAGAGGGGTTAATTGAAGAATTATTGTAAACTTAATAAAGCAACTTATAATTTTTTTAAGGAATTTGAAATTTCCTATGGGAATATATTTTTTAACGTGTGTATTAATCTCTCTATTCAACATCACCGGTTATTTTTCACTGCGCTTGGTGTTTTTCTTAGACACGTCTACTTCTTCTTATTAAGCTCGTCACGGATAGCTCGTACGTCGCAATCAGTAACAATCAAAAAAGCATTTTACTCTGCGACATACACTTCAGTATCTTGATTTATTAACAGTGTCAACAACTTCAATTCTAAATAATTATCGTCTACTGTATTCGTCTTAGAATTTGCATTTTTAGAGCAGAATGAATATGATAGATTGATAAAAGTGTCTGACCATGCTTTAATGAGATCAACGCATGCCACCGTCGAGCTCAAACGGTGCGGTCAGTGGAGCAAAAAGAAAATCAAAATAATTAAGTTTAAAAAAAAAATTTTATTGTCACTGATGTGATCAGAGTTATTATTAGGTGAACAAAATCAATGACTAATTAAAAGCTATTAATATTGGATGATTTAGATTTGCCGGTCTTCACTCCAATAATAATAGCTCTAAATTAAGTTTATTTTTCTAATTAGTAATTTAAAAGTTATTAAGTTTATTGTTGACAGGTTAGTTCCACAACGCTTACCATTTGACCTCATACTTGAGCTTAAATGGTGGAACGATAGCTGAAACTTTCAGACACTGTTTAACAGCCTTCTTTCTATCTTCTTTCTGTTGAGGTTGGATCGATTGCTGATGCCAATTCAAATGTCTCCACCAAAAGACTTGGTTATTCAATTGAAATGGATGATAATAGTTCAAGTAATAATTTTCCATTGAAATTCAAAATTCAACTTTATCTAAAATATAATAAATTTAACACAAATAATATTTTTTTATTTAATAAAACCACATATATCCCGCCTCCCCAAATCAATTCTCTTCGTTAATTTAAGACAAATAGATTTTTTAGAAAGAAGATTGAAGAATTGATTGCTTCAAGCGACCGAGTACTTTCAAGTCACAGTTGAAGACCTAATGTCGGATTAAAGCAGGCATTGTAGACTGACTTAAATTAGAAAATTTAAGTTTTAATCTAAATTTCAAAAATGAATGTTGATTTTCTGATCAAAATATGGCGTTAGTTTTGAAAAAATGAAATTTTACCGAAAATTGAATCGTTTCAAAAGCATCCTTGTCCTCTTATTTTTTAAAACATGAAAATTCTGAATCACTGTAGAAGAAAATATTTATCAAAATTTTTACCATTGCATATGCAACAATGAAACACTGTGAGAGAAAAAGTACTTCAACATTGAAAAGCTTTGTTGAATATATCAAAGACCATTGACAATTAGAAACCTGTGGCACATATACGGGGAATGCTAACTTTAACTCTAGCATTCATATCAACTGTTCTCTCTTCTTCTTCATCACTTTTATTCATTTATTGTACCTCAGTAATTTCTTCCTCTTCATTTCCGAATGGGTTAAACTCGGCACTATTGTTGCTCATGGGCGCACTGAAAAATAAAACATCATCTAAAATTCTAAAAATAAATAACTTTTACTCGTTTGATGTATTATTGCTTGAAGAGCCTGAACTTGGCTGGAAGTTGTTTGTTCCGTTCTTAACTGAATCAACGTTTACTGACAATGGAGAATGGGTTGGATTGTTTTGTTTTGAAGTGAGTGTCCAAGCCGAAGTAATTTAGCAAAATTTTAATATAAATACCTTTTTTTAGGTTTTAATTTTCTAAAACGTTTTGAGAACAGAAGCGATAAGGATTTTATAAAATGTGATTTATTTTCATGTTTTGAGGACCCATTAGATGAATTTCTTTAAAAATTTTTATTTTATTATTGTTAAAATAAATTATTATGACTTATTGAATTTTATTAATTCTAATTTGTTTGTTAAAACCAAAATCATATATAAAGGCAGGCTTTAAAACAAAGACTAGAATTAAGGGGAAAAAAAATAAAATAATAATAATAATAAAAATAATGACCAGACAATTTCAATTCCCTGGACAATCAAGTTAATAGCTGGACAAATAATTTTTAAGACAATTAAAAAAATTTATCATGTTATAATATATGTACAATTTCGAAAATAAATTCATATAAAAGTCATTTTGAAATTGATTAATTACTTAAAAAAGAAAAAAAGAAATTTATTTTTGGATGATTTTTTTAATTATATTGTTTTTTTTTGTTGAACCTTTCTCTGAAATTTCACTTGAAGTTGCTTCAATAGGATCAGTATCAGATACAACTTTTTTGGATGCCCTCTTTTCCTTTAGGGGCATCATTATCATTTGGTACCGAGTTCAAAGCTTCTTCAATTGCAACATTTACAGGAATCGTATCTATACTTGATTTCAATAATTTATTTTTATATGGAGAATTGAAAAAATTGATGGAAAATTTTATTTTTAGCTGGAAAATTTACAAATTAAATTTTCCAAGTAAGTGACATGGCCAAATTGTCCTGCACTATTGTCCGGTCAGGTGACAAGACCCTACTACTACTACTAATAATAATAATAATGATAATAATAATAATAAGCTGTGTTACAGCGGTCATAAAAGATAGGTTGGTGTGTGGCTGTCCTCGCTACACCTGGGCTTAAGTCAGATCTAAATCTTAATTTTTTTTTTGTATATCAAATCAGTAATCATTTTGAATCTTATTATATTACATTAAACGATCGCTATTTTTAATACTCTGTGTAATAAAAAACAAAAGCTAAAAAAATTTTCCAAAACTAGAATTCGTCTTTATGTAAGTCCAAATAAGAATGTTTGTTTATAAAAAATAATCAGTAGGTCAGTTGCTTGAAGGCGCTCTTTTTTCAGCAAAAATTTAATAATTTTTTTTTTGTCAAATATTTTGTTTATTAAGTGTATTGTTCACAATTTCACCTTAAAAATTTAACTTGTTCGCTATTGAATCTTACTCCTTGACCATATGTCCTAGGATGGTTTGCTGATGTAACCACATGCTCAGTACCATTTCTTTTAATTAGATTATTTACGACAGAGTTATTTGACTCTGTTCCTTGGCTCAAAAGAACTACTTTTGGAGAAATAAACAAAGATATAAGTTTTCAAAGATGATCAGCAATTTTTATAGCTGTCTTACTTTTAATGGGTTCTACGAATGGATATTTAGTAAGGTAGTCGAAAGGTATCCTTTTTCAGAATTTTTCAAAATTGCACCCTTTTTAAAAGTATTAAAAATAAAGTGCAAATAATTTTACAGATTTTGCAGACTGTTTACTTTGTTTCATCTGCAGAACAAGTTTTTTTCCAGTCAAAAAAATTTAAAAGACTTTTTAAAAGTTCTTTAAAGGTTTTTTTAAAGATTCTATAAAGGCTTCCGGACGCTTTTTCTTTAAGAATGGTCTTTAGAATCCCAGTATTTATTCTTTAAAGATAATAATTTAAAAAATATAAAATTTTTATAAAAAGCATGTATTGTTTTTAGATTAGTTAATTTAATTATTAATCAATTTTTAATTTTTTTTGCGTTTAAACATCATCAGAAATTAGATAATAATTAAATGAATTTTAGTAAGATTTGAAGATAAAATGACTTTTAATTGAAGTATGCATTGATATGAACTTCACCGAATTTACTCGTACAGAATATTTGTAAAAATTAGCAGAGGAAGATCATTTTATTTAATTAAAGGAATTAAAATACTGAATTTTGAATTTTTGCGTGTTTTACATTGTTTAAAAAGAGCTGAACATTCGATTAAATGTATTTTTTTATATTCAAAACTTTTAAAAGTCTTTAATTTAAATCTAAAAAAAATAACGATAGAAATATTGATACAAGTAATGATAGCGCTCTGTTAAAATTTATTTTTTATTTTAGCCTAAAATATGATAGTTTAGGTAAAAGGTTTTGTAAAATTCAGTACAAAAGAAAAGTAAAAAATGATAAAAAATTGAATAACTTTTTTTCAAAAGAAAAAGCACAAAATTCTAGTTCTTTTAAAGCAGTATTGTGCAACATTCACAATTGCATTAAATATTAAAATCTGCTTAACTTTGCGATTTATCTGAAATTAAATTTCACGATCTCGAGGAATTTGCAGAGATTTTTAACATCATTATCAGACTTAAACAGTTGATGCAACGATGAATGTTGCAGTATGTTGCATTAAATGAACTAATTTAAAACAAAACTGGACTGTTAAATGAAACATTGCTTGTTTCATGTTTTAAAACTAATATAAAAATCTTTTGTAAAAAATCTATATTTTCATTAAGAATTTGAATTTTGCATTAGAATTTCTTGTATGAAAATTCACTCAATGCCAGTAGACAATAAATCAAAAAAACAATTTAGATAATGATCGAACAAAATAATTAATTATTATTATTTATTTAAAATTTAATTCACAATAAAATTGAAATTTTCTAAATAATAATTCAAAAATTATTCTCCATTTGGATTTTATTATCTGGTGGTCTACAACCATTTACTAAACAATTTATGTTAACTAATTGTTTAATGTCAGCTGGTGGATATTTTGTTGATTTGAAGAATCGCAAAAATAAGAATCTGGATAGGTTTTACATATTTGATAATTTATATCGATATTTTTTGATGATACCAACAAACTGCAAAGCAATAGAACAAGAGTAAATTTTAGTTTCATTTTTCCAGCTTTTAAAATTAAATTTTTTTGAATATTAACTCTATTTTACATGACTATTTAAATTAGATGGTTCGTGTCAAAAATATGACATGAAAAAGGAGTGTTTTTAGAAAATATATTTTAAATGTTCGATTTGCATTCTTATCTCTTTATAAAATCTATTTGATATTCTTCAAATTAAAATTTAATTTAATTTAATTTAAATATAGCAAAATTATAAATAAAGTTTTTAGGATTTATTGATAAAATTTTTTGACTTTATTTGACAGCATCTTAAAAATTCATATTTTTAAAATTTCATATGTTTTAATCATTAATGGAATAAAAAAAATTGAAGACACTTTCATTTTATGACACCTGATTCAAGATGAGGTTTAAGAATTGAGCGAAAATAGGAAAAAATGATAAAAAATAAATTTTGATGCCAAAATAACATCCGAAATTAAAAAAAATTTCTAAATACCTCCTAATCTTCTACTCAATTTCTTTCCTGATTAAGAAATTAGTTTATTTTTTAATTTTAAAATAAATCTTGCTTTTCTAGCCAGATAATTTAAAATTGTTTTTAATGAAAGTTGTCTGTCAAATTTTAGTTTTTGCAAAAAGTAGAGATTTCAAATTTCAATTTTATTAAAAAATTGTCAATAAAGAAGCATCAGTTAAATAAATTAAAAAAATTTTACTTGAACAATTATTAACTCAGGCAGCGAAGGCAACATTGTGAATGGTAAAAATTTTCAAATTTTATTATAAATTTATTTATGAAACGACTTAACACTAAATTTGTTTGAGAATCAGAATCAGCTTTATATCCGGTCTTTAGATTTCAAAACCGGTTTGACTAGTTGATAAAACGTATTTTGATGACTTTAGATAAATAAAGCTTTTGAATGAAAAATAAACTTTTGAATTTTGTTTAAATTACTTAAAGACCTGAATCAACAATTTAAAAAAATAATTAGAAACTAAATAAAAAATAAAAATAAATAAAAAAAAAGTTTTAGTGGAAAATTTTTCTTTAAGAGAATAGCTTGTAAAAAAGTATACTAGTTTCATATTCATCATTTAGAGAGTCCAATAGGTAAATCACTTTTTTACTTAATTAACTGTTTTTTGTTCAGATTTATAAAATAATTTTAATTCAAAAAATTTTTAATTTTCGTAACAATAAAAGTCTGAAGAATATTTTTAGAAATCTGTGTAAAATCTAACAACACAATTAATTTTTTTCTTAACTAAATTTAAAAAATATTTAACCAAATTTTCAATTTTTAAAGTTTTGACAAAATAAAAAATTTTTGATAAAAAAATATTTTTCTGACTATCATTTACTTTTATTTAATTTTTATTCACCTTCACCGCTTTATTATTTTATTTTCCATAACCGATTATAATTTAAAACGTGATAACAAATAAATTTGTGTCAAAAATCTTTGCTTTAAACTTAGAGATTACTAAGAATTATATGATAAAAAAGTTTATTATAATAAAGCTCAAAAAAAGCTTCAATAAAAAATATTTTATCATTTAATTTTTTCACTTGCTCTCCGAAATGGGAACACTAGCTGGACATCTACTGCCTGGTTCATTCTTTATCCTGTTTGCTACATGGTGGGGTTTCATCACATCAATTCGGTTTGTTCAATCAAGAAAAAAGAACACTGACAAAAATACTTACAAGGGTACAGTCGCCATGCCATGTATATGTTTACCTTGTCGTAACATGCCTTTGGAGAGCTATTTTAAAGCAATTTTGGCTTTTATTGCTCTGCTAGCTGAAGCCTACACTGGCTATAAAGTGCACTATAGACCAAGATCCCAGATGGAAGTTGGTTCAAATCACAGCGAGCACTTGCATAATCATCACAAAAGATCTGATGATCTTGTTAGAGTTTCTTCGTTTGAATTAGGCAATGCCCAACACATCACAATGTATTCTGCTTTTATCATAGGATCCATTGTGGAAATAATGGTGCATCATGGCGTCAACTTGCCCAGGAGAGTCGAATACGCAATGGGAATTATGGCCTTTTCAGTAGAAGCTTTTCTATTTGCTTTCCATTTGCATGGTAAAGAGCCTTTGGAAGTGTATGTTCATGTCCTTCTAGTATATGCCATAATTGGTTGCATCGTTTTTACATGTTTAGAGGCGTATGATCCAAAACAAGTGTTGTTCACTTATGGTCGAATTTTGTTCACAATACTGCAAGGTACATGGTTCTACCAAGTTGGCTTTATGCTTTATCCTCCCAGCGATAACCCTTTTTTTCAATGGGATTTGAGCAATCATAGAAATATGATGATTGTGACCGCTTGTTTTTGCTGGCATGTAATGCTTATTATTGTAGGTCTGTTTTTGCAGTTATGGCTTGTTAAAAGAGTATTTTTTGATTGTTACAAATTTGAAAAGTTTGTTAAAAGATTAAAGGTGATTGATGGTGTTCAAGAAAGTGACAATAAGACAAGACAAGATTACTACAAAGAGGGCCATTTTGGTGAAAATTCAATTTTAATTGAAAAAGATGAGTGCTCTGATGAAGATGTGATTATTGATTTAAATAATAATAATAATCGAATTCAATTAAAATGAAGTTCTTTTTGAATAAAAAATTTTATATAATTTATGATAGTTGCATGTTAAGTTAAATTTAGGGAAAAATAAAAGGGAAAATTTTGGTAAATTCACTTTTGATCATTTTTGTTATAATTTCGTATTTTTTTTTGTTACTTTTTAAATAAATTTATTTTTTAATCTAATTTATTTTGAATAAATTTGAATCATCTCATAAAACATCTTACGAATAAAATTGATATGACTCTTCTCAATAATTTCATCAAAATATTTTTCAAATGAAATTTGAAAATGAATGATGATGAATTTTTTAATTTTAAAAATTTCGAAATTATTTCTATTATTTATTCTTAAAAAAAAGAAATTGATATCTAATTTAATTTGAAATTTCTTTGAAAAATCTAAGTTTAGTCCAGCTATTAAAACAATTTCAGTTTAAGTTCATTTATTTTAAAGATTCTTAACGAAATTTGAAAATTTTAATTAATTAATTTAGTTTGTCTAATTTAAAAAAAATAAGCAAAAAAAGGATATTATTAGAGTTTTTTAAGAGTCACAAGTCTCAAGTCAAGTCCAAGTTCGGACTTTTTTTTTTCCAAATTCCGACCAAAGACTTTTTGTCAAGTCAAGACAGTTTTTTCAAGTTTTTTGTCAGTTTAATTTTCTATCAAGTCTGGACTTTTTTTTAAAAAATTTTCATTCAAAAGTCCAAGTCCAGGCTTTAAAATTTTGAATACTGAAGAAGAAATTTATGCTAAAATTGCAAGAAAATTCTGATATATGGCAAATCTATTGCATTAGACAGTTCAAGAGTATATAAATTTTATGATATTAAACCTGATCTAGCAAATTTAAAAAAAAATTCTGGACTTGGACTTTTTTTTGGGACTTTTAAACAACTCTGGATATTAAAGTATTGTTTTTCATGCAAATAAACTAACAAAATTTCTAAAAATCAAAAACTCATTTTAGAAATTTATTATTTATAAATTAAAAAAATAAATATTTATTATTTAGAAAAATAAATTAATAAAACTATAAAAATAATCCATAAATTCAATAATTTTTGAACTGAATTAGAAGTAGCTAAGAGTGTAGTTGAAAAATATTTTGTTGATATTGTAGTTGTTGAAGCTTCTCTAGTTTTTCCACATACAGTTTGATAATCAAAATGCTCTATTCTATAAGAGCTATTTATTTGACAATCCACGTATGCATCAAAACATTGCGTATTTTTATTGTACCTACAAACGCTTCCAAAATGAGCGTTAGATGAATTAAATTTCCAAGATCTTGCATGTTCATCTACTTGGAAGAATGCTTGAAATGATTTGTTTGAATTTTTTAAACAGTTGAGGGTTTGAAAGGCATAGTTATGACAGTCAACAAATTTAATGTATTCTTTCAAACATTCGGATGAATTACCCATCGAATCGTAACAATTACACTTACAGTATACGTAAGATTGATCTAAAAAGATTAAATATGGCCCCACTAATGGATCAGGGCAATACCAGTGATCAAATGAACTGTCAAAACATAGACACCTAATTGTTGGTAAAAAAATTCCAACAAAAATTGTATAGATAAAAATAGTCGTCATAAAATTTTTATTATTTTCTTTTGAATCGAATCTAATCTATAAAAGTTAAAATTAATTGACCTCAATTGAAACAAATAAAACTCAGATAATTCATATTAAAATAAAAGCATTAATTCGATTTTCATAAAAAAATATTTGGTTAATGTTTGTTAAAAAAAATCTAAAAATTATATTTATTTAAAAAATCAACTATTTAAATAGACATTTTTATATTCTTGATTAAAATTTGAGCATTCAAGCGTTTAAAAAATAAAAATTTTAGTCGAGTAGTAGGAGTATAATTTCGACTCTTTTTGATGGCAGTGAATGTGTTTGTTTTAAAAATTATTTACTAGCCCATTTGATTATGTCAGCTTTAATAGATTTAATGACTTTAACGAAAATGAAAACTGGAGTTTTTAAGTAACAAGTCTCGTTTTAAGTCCAAGTATTTTTATTTATTTTTAAAAATTCCAAGTTAAAGACTTTTATTTTTTTTTAAGTTCGGGCTTGGACTTTAATTTTGGTGACTTTGACTTTAACTAGGCCGCCACAATAAATACCAGGAACGGTAAAAATTCATGTGGCTCTGGCTTCGGACAAATTCTTTTTAATGACTTGGACTTTAATGTGGGACTTTTAAACAACATCGACGAAAATTAAGGAAAAACTATTTCAAAAATTATTAGCTTGATTTTGTAAGTAACCTGAATGCTGAACAACACTTTTCTTTTCATTTCTAAGCTTACATTTTTTAAAAATTATTCAAAATATGATTTTTAAGTAACACTTTAAGCGACTTAAAATCTGTTTTTTTGTAAATTAATTTAAAATATGAGAGCCA
This sequence comes from Brachionus plicatilis, assembly GCA_010279815.1. Taxonomy (NCBI): domain Eukaryota; kingdom Metazoa; phylum Rotifera; class Eurotatoria; order Ploima; family Brachionidae; genus Brachionus; species Brachionus plicatilis. Next base: position 217,680 of record QEOQ01000697.1, read on the forward strand.
GGCGAATAAATGGACAATTCAAGAAAAACTGTACATACTTTGCAAATCATAAAAAATTTATAATACAGAAAATTCAGATTGAAAAATGTGCTATTAACGAATTTTAAAATTTGTTCCCAACAGTTAAATGGCAAAAGTACATAAACCATTTTTAAAAAGTCAATCAACAATATTGTATGATGGAATGTTTGGATAATTAAAAAAATTATTGAAAACGAAGGATGGTGATCTTGAAATTAAAGAACATTAAAACATTAAAATTCGCATGGATTAGGGGTGGGAAACCGGTTCCATCTGTGAACCGGTTTGTCGAACCAGTTGGTTTTTGGAACTGGTTTATGGAACCGGTTCGTATTTGGAACCGGTTTATGGAATCGGTTCGTTTTTTAAACCGGTCTTGTATCAAACCGGTTATATCAGAGGAATAAAAAGAAGATTTTTGGCTCAAAAAAATTTTTTTCTTTATTAATTTTATATTTTTTCAATTAAACAATTAAGAAAAATTCAATTCATATGTAAAAAATAAAAATAAAAAATTCTTTTCTTAAATTTTCTTTTATTCAAAATTGAACCGGTTTAAAATTAGAACCGGTTCCATAAACCGGTTTACAAATCGAACCGGTTCCATAAACCGGTTTACAAATCGAACCGGTTCCATAAACCGGTTTACAAATCGAACCAGTTCCATAAACCAGTTCCAAATACGAACCGGTTCGACAGACCGGTTTACAAAACGAACCGGTTCCATAAACCGGTTTACAAACCGAACCGATATTCCTTTTAACCGGTTTCGAACCGGTTTTATCGAACCGCTTTCCCACCCCTAGCATGGATAGACAATGAAATTTAACTAATAAAAAAACTGTCCCTAAAATGCGGAAAACGGAATTCCGCTACCCAATTTCCGAAGAAAAAATCTGTTCATATTCTGCAAAATCAAATACTAAAATGCGGAAATTCTGCAATTTGGGATGGCATACAATTATCGTTCACCAATAATATTTTTTTTATTCACCAAATAAATATAATCTAAGGCAAAACTTGATTACCAAAATTTAACAACTAATTCGTGTATTTTGCCGCAAATTTAATCTTAATTGACACCAAAAATCACAATTACCCTTGCAAATCATACCACCGATTCAAAATTGGTTTCTAAACCAAATTAATTTATACTTCACCAGTTAAATTTTTTATTCACCAATCGATACGATGGGTCACGTAATCGATACGATGGCAACAGCAGTAATTCAAGATAACACAGTATCATCATCAAGTGAAAACGTATTTGTTTATCAAGATACTAGTGATGATGTAGCTTCGGATATTGAATCTGAAACATTGCACAGAAAAAGGAATAGAAGCAAAGATCAAATATACAACGTGCACAACAATTATCAATTATTTGATGAAGCTTTGAAAGATCTCAATAAAATAGGCAATTGGAGAAAACAACGCAAGCATTATACCAGCGATGTAGATTGTACATCGAGAATAACATTTGCAAGGACTTGATTGGTATACCAAAAATTCAAAAAATTCCTGGATGTGAAATACCATTATCAGCGAAAAATATTCCTTTCGGCGAAAAAAGAAGACCTTTAAAGGCAAAAAAAGTCTTGATAGTTCAGTAATTATTTTTGGTTTGATTTGTTTTATTATTGGTGATAAAAACTGCTATTTTGGTTGAAATAAATAATTTTTTGGTTAAAAATAATTAATAAATTTGGTGAAAAAATAATATTTTTTTTGGTGAAATAAAATTGTTTTGGTGAAAAATATATTTATTTGGTTCATTTTTTATTATTTTTTTGGTGATTTATTTTGGTGAAGTATTTAATAATTATTTGGTGAAGGAGAAATTTAGTGCCATTTAGGATGGGGTCTATATTTTGCCGAAATTGCTTTGCGGAATTTGCGGAAATATAAATTTTTGTTTAAAAAATTAAGCAATTTAAGAAAAAAACAACTGTAAACTGACTAAAAAAAGTTAAAATAAAATAAAAGCACTAAGAGAATAAGAACTGAGACCAAAAAAAAAAATAAAACTTAACAAAGCTAAAAAAACTTAAGTTTAAAAATTTTAAATTTGAATTATTAAATAAATAAATTTTCAATTTACTTTCAAAGACTGGCCACTGAGACAGTCGTTGAAATTTCTGAGCAATTTAAATTAAAGGATATGTTCCATGTAGACAAAATTGAAGGTCAAAACAAATTTTATTCGAGGATTAAATTGGAAAACACTTGTATTTATAATATAAAAGGTGATTGTAATGTTTACATTAGTACCTTTGGGCCCGTCTATCCGATCTCCCTCGTTTGACGTATTGGAACATGCATTTATGCTCCTTCTTAACTTAAACGCTCATGGTTAAGGCAATGTGAAATTTAAGTACAAAAATTACAGTACAAAAAGTAAAAACGCTATAATTTATTTTCTAATTGTGCAAAAATGGTTCTGCAAAAAGTACAATATTGTACAAATTTTGTGCAACCGAATTCCAGGCTCTGCAAAAACTCTGCAATTTATTGCATTTTTTAATCAAATATTTTTTAATGGTGTGCATTTTACAGAAAATTGCAGAGAATTATATTGATTTTTGAAGAGCTTGGAATGCAAGAGATTTAAAACAATGTCAAAACCTTAGATACGTAAGTAAAATTCAACAGAATTCATTTAAAGAATTGAGTTAATGTACACAATTTTTTATAGACTGTTAATCGTCGGAGGAGATTTACATATGATGAAATAGCAAATATGCATTTAATGCATATTTCTATTTCATTTCCTAATCACATTTTAACAGCACCGGATATTCGGTTCAACATTAAAGATTATAGTTCTTCGAATGATTCAGAGGAGATTTTAATGATTGATTCTTGTGGTCTAAATTACATATATGATTAAAATGCTAAGTCTTGGTCTTGTGGTTCTCGTTGCCTTTGTAACTACTCTTGATACGCCTTTGGCTCTTGACGTGACTGCTCCTATCTAAGTTCAGAGCTTTCAACACCTTGTCCACTTTCTCAGTGTCTTCCCCTTCGCTACCAACACCGACTCCGGATATGATTACGTTGTTCTCGATCCTTGCTTTCTCGTTTATTTCCTTGTTGACGCTAGCGATGAGGGCTTGCGTCTGTTCACTTGGTTTCTTGCTGTTGACTACGTTGCTCGACAATGTTCCCGTGCCTCTCGAAGGATCCTGTAAACCAGCCTCTGTGGAAGCTAGTTTAGTCTCCAGCTCTTTGATTTTAACGGACTTTTCCTTGACGATTTTCACCAGTGCGATGACGTATCTGTGCATTTTTTTAGAAGTTTCAGAAGCAGTGTGAGGAGCAGTTGGCCAATACTCCAGTATGTCAGTAACACCATCCATTTGGTCAGGAAAAGAATTCGCCACACCCGAGTATATTATGTTAAGTGAATTTTTTTTAAATTGATAAATTTTTATTTACACAAAATTATTTTAATGTTTTGCTTAATTTTTTAAACAAAAATTTAGTTTTATTTATTCTCTATTATATGTTTTCGCACATTCCGCAGAATAATTTCCGCAAAATATAAAACCCATCCTAAATTTCCGCATTTTAGTATTTGATTTTACAGAATTTGAACAGATTTTTCCCGCAGAAATCGGATTGCAGAATTCCGTTTTCCGCATTTCCGTTTCTGCATTTTAGGGACAACCAATAGGCCCTTTTTCTTTCTGTAGTTTATCAGTATTTTAATAATTATATAAAAAATTATACTGGATCCGGGGCTGAGCCCTGGTCGGTATGTTATAGATTAGAGAAATATTAGTTAAAATCAATATTAATATTTAAACTATTAATTATTTAAATCTTTTTTTAAATATGAAAAAGAACAGAAAGTTTTTTTACTTTTTAATATTCTGATTGTCTATGCCTTGACATTTACTTATTTTAACGATTTTTACCATCATTTACCACCATTGCCACAGGTAATTTTCTGAATTAGATTCGAATTTTTGAAATAACTTTTTTTTTAATTTTTAGATTTTTTGTTAATTGTAAAGAATAAAAATCTGATAAGTGTTGAATTTAAAATTTAGATGTCTACAATACATAATTATCAACTTCAAGTTTCCGTTAAAACATTTTAGCTTAGGGTTCGCATTAAAATTTTATGTTTTGTCATAAACTGTATTAATAAATAGTTCTTAATTTTATTTTTTATTGAGTTATTCAGTTATTTAAAAAAGAAGATATTCAAGATATAATGTAACTATATAAATCTTTATTGTTTCTTTTGTATCAAATTTAATTCAGTTTTTATTCAAATAAGATCAAATTCATTTAAAAAAGGATGAAAATATTGCAATCGAAACTTCCAAATACTTTGAATACAAAACACTCATTTTTCTTGTCACACTTCCAGAAATTTGCAATCCTATTTCCTAATCCTAATCCTAATGGTATTTAAACCATCTACTTTTGAACCCTGTGGGTTTGCAGGATGTGGACCAGAAAAATTTAATGGACAAATCTATTCCAAATTCTAAGAAAATTTTTTCAGTATTTATTATTTCGAATTTTATTTTAATTAGTAAAAAATTAACAATAAATTCTTAGTTTAATCGACCAATTTAAGAATTACAGCGGCTAAATATTGAGTCTCACTCATTTAATATTTAGTAATCAAATGAAATCAAGTATTTTTTATATTGATATGGTTAAAACAGTAAAATTATACTTGATGCCTTGTTCAAAGAGAAAACACTGTTCTAAAATGTTGCTCTTTGATGCTTAAATCCGTAAATGAAGCTTAATTTTTCTTTCCAATGATAATAAAAAATCCAAAAAGAGAAAAATAAGAAAAAAAAGAAAAAAATTGGTTGTTTTTAGATCTTTTGCTCGTAGGTTTACTTGGATCACTGATTGAGTTCTTCAATAATTGCATTAGTCTGTATAGTTACGTTTTCATAGATTGCAATTATTTGATCTATTACTTCGGGTTTCAATCTTTGTACATCGACACCGCTAAAGCTTTCTTCGTGATTGTGTTCGTCGTCTGAGATGAAAAGTGTACATTTTTGGCTCTCGGAATGCATGAATAGGTACATTTTCTTTGAGCATTTCGATCTTTTGCCCAAAGTGTAGCTACTAAAAAATCTCTTGTCGCCTTGATTTAAATTACCCTTACGACATTTTTGGCCTTCAAACACACCTTTTAAGACTCGATCGGCTATTTCATAGTTGGTAAAACTAGAAAACGCAAAATAATTTCGGATTTTCCTCTTGTTTTTTTTGGTTGAGCTTCTTCCAAATCATCAGCATCTTGCAATGTTTCTTCATTGGATTCAGCTTGGTTACTATGAGGAACAATTTCGTAACTTGTTGATTCTTCAGTCATTATTTGATTGATTATAAACAGATTTTTTTTTTGATTTAATTATTTATTTAGTGGCCTCAGCGTTAGCTGTTTTAGCCAAGAATAAAATGAATAGAATAAAGGTTATTGAAAATTAAAGTTAATAATGTTTTAATATACAAATATAAATATAATTAAATATAATAAATAAAATTTTTTAGACAAAAAATAATAAGACCAACGTAATAATTATTAAACAACTTTTTTAACTCCGCATAAAAATGTTTAAAAACAGAAAAACAGGAATAGTTTTTTATATTATTCAGAATTGACAACTCATTAATTGCTTAATTAGTTCAATCAACATGTTTGAGTATATTAACACATTTATATAGTTGTCAATTTATATTTATTTGATTAATTATTTGATACTGCTTAAAAAAAATATTAGTATCACATAACGATAAAAATTTGAAAATTTCGTTTGGCTTAGCAATTTTGAAAAACCAAATTTAATTAATAGCGTCATCACGTGTTAAAAAACCGTTGAAAGTTGTGTGTTGGCAATGTCGCTCATCAAAACAAACCAAAACCGACGGTGGATATTTAAAAATTCGGTCAAGCTAATCTGAAGAGGTTAGACAAACCGATAAGCCATAAAGTATTATTTTATGCACTAGATATCGTCCTAAACCAAGTTGAAAATGATGCGATCACATCCATCTACAATTTTTCTTCAAACAAAGTATGGATAATAGAGTTTAATGTTGCTTTTGATGCTGCCCAAATCTTCGATCGTGAAATCAATATTAATGGAACCAATTTCAGGTTTCTTTTTGCCCTCTGATTTCGAGAATCATAGACTTGAATCTTTTTTTAACGCTGTTCGGATTGATGTTCTTAAGATTGAACACATCACTGAAGAAAAATATAAAGATAGACCCGAGAGGAAAAATGGTGTCAGAAGAGTGAGAATATCATTCCCAAAAGAAGTTGAGAACATTATTGGAAGCTTGTCAGGCCCTACAATGATGTATGGTTTAAAGTGTCTTGTGTCAATTGTTGGACAAAAGCAGAAATGCTATTTTTGTGATGAAGAAGGACACAAAATAGCGAAATGCCCTTTCAAATAAATACTTTGCGAAAAGTGTCATCAGAAAGGATACTTGACACAAAAATCCTCCATTGCTGAAAAGCTAAAGTCGCTTTAGAGGAAAAAGATTGACTACAATGATTTTTTCATCGACCAAGAAGAAACCCAATCAATAATTTGAGCTGACCAAAAAGACAATGATGACAATATGATGCCAAAAACGCCTGGATATCAGCCAACAAATTTCAATGACGTAATATCCCAAATTAGCACAAAAGACCTTAAAACTCCAGTTTTAGAAGACCATTTGGTAAGTCGTTTAAACGATTTTCTACCACTATGTCAGTCACCTGTCAATGTACGCTCAAATGATCAGAATGAGACAGAAACTCTTTTCCAAACCAAAAATCAAATCAAGAGATTTTCCGAATCTGATCGAAATGAAAAAGATTTCACCGTAAAAGAATCAAAGAAACCATAAATAAAAACGACAATACCTTCGAGTCTGAATCAAATAGTTCGACAACTGAATGTTCAATTCAAGTAGATCAATCATCTAACGAAGTTGGTCAGCAAACTGCCAGTCAAAACAGCATTGAAGAAAATTTAGAATGAACAAGAAGACAAATCAATCAACTTTAAGAACAAAACCTCTTAATAAAACAAGGTTAGTAATTACACACTGGTCTTCATTTACCTAGGAGGATTCATCTCTTGGCCAATTTTTTAGCTAAAAAATTTCCCGACATTGTTTTGCTCAATGAATTAACCCTTTAACTACCAATTTCTCAAAATTGCAACACAAGATAAAAACTTCATCTAATTATCCTTGTCTGTGGTGCGAGTGCCCAAAAATAGACTTATCAAAAATTCAAGTAAATCCCCGAAGGTCTTATAAAAAGAACAGGGAAATTCTCGAAAAAAGTTCAAAAACTAAACGAGAACATTTTGGATACAAAGAGTATCCATTATTAGAGGAGATATCTCATCCAAAGTTTATTATCGACTTACTTTACTTATTCTTACGAATAAGTGATGTATTATTCGAACTCTAAATACACGAGCTATGTAGAATAGATAAATTTTCAAATTCGAGTCAATTTAATGAAAAAAAACATATTGAGTTAAAGAAACTCTCCAACTTTATAAAAACAAAATGTGGTATTTCGATCAAATATTTCAATCAAGAGACCAAGTCGGTCTCGACGATTTCAAACAAGCTGCCAGCCATAAAGAGAATAGCGATTTTTGAAAAAATTGATGATTCTATTTTTGAGAAGATAGAAAACGGCAAGAAAATAAAAGAAATATGGATCGAATTTTACAAAATTTACAAGTATTACTCGTCTATTACTCTGCCATCTTCTTCGAGTCAAGAACAAAAGATTGGTTAAATTTGTTTCTACGAGTTTATCATGAGGCAGATGTGATACCTTACATTCATGCATTTGTAAATCACTTGCATGAACTTTACGAGTCAAATATCAACGTTTATCACTTCAATCAGCAAGGCTTAGAAAAATATAATGATATTATAACAGCGACAAATCAAAGAGGCTCAAATAAAAGTAAATTATGTTTGAAGCAAATTTTGATGAAACAATGCCGAATGGCTTATTTTAATAATAAATTTTAATATTTTTTGTTTTTTATTTGTTTTACTTGTGTGTATTTTATGTGATTTTCAACCCGAACTATTTTTATCCTTTTTGTTTAAAATTATATTAAATTTAATCAAATATTATAATTAGCTCATTTTTTTTTGTAAAATATTGCAGTTTTGTCTAACCAATAAAAATAAAAGTTTCACAAATAAATTTCTTTTCGTTTTACCAATCAAAAAAATATTTCAAATAAGAAAAATTTCCTATTTTCTTCATTATGCAGATTTTTACCTGTATCATATTTTCAGGCTATAATCAAATTAACAAACACGATTTTAACAAATTTTTGGAGCATGTAATGAAGATAAGTTTTTATACTAATTTTTATCATCAATGTCCAAAACTCAAAGCGTTGTCTGGTAGTTCAAGACATTAAGATGTCATAACAGAAATTATTTTCAATTAAAATTCAAGAATAAAATTTAAAAAAAAATGATCTTAAGGGGCGAAATTTGAATAAATTAATTGGACTAAATATTGAAGATAAGAGTTCTCCGAAGCATTTTCCCTTTTCTTGATTAGTTTTGAATTCCTTTTCATTTAAAATCAAATTAAGAATTAAATTTGATCCTTTTTTCGTTCTAAATTTATTTATTTTTTTCCAAAAAGGTCTACTTGTCAGTGGGTTTTTTCCCATCTTCTCAATAAAATCAAACCAATTTTGATTCCAGAATTTTTTTAGAGAGGCCTTTAACTCAGATGTAAGTTGATTAAATTTTTGCTTTAGCTTTTGACAGCGAGTTTTCTGGAAGTTTCTTCTTACTTTCCTACGTTCTTTGATCTAATTAACAATGTTCGGTGGAAGACTCGTTTTGTAGATTTTCTGAGAAAGATATGGAACTTTCAGTGATATTCACTATTTGAGAATTTAAAATCTCGCTGAATAATTGCCAGTTTGCTTTCTTATAGTTAAACCTTTTAGCTGCTTATTTATTTTCTACTTGATAGCCCATAGAAATCGATGCTTCGATTGGAAAATGATCACTAGTCATGTCTTGACTATTTAAGACACTATAGTCGGTAATTTTTTCAATTAAAGAAAATGAAACAAAAAGGTCAAGAATTTCAAAAAAATTTTTATAAAAAATATTGAAATTAGGACGCTTATCATTGATTACTCAAAAGTCTAACTCATTGATTATTTTTTCCAACATTATGCCATTTTCATTTTCCCCAACGCAGCCTATTCGCTTTGTTCTATCGTTCGGAATTGAATTCCTCATAATAAAAATCTTTTATTAATTCAATTCCTTCTTTAATTAAAATAGCTTCTCCACCTCCATACTTGTTGAGTGGTTTTGTTATGAACTGATAATTGTGAAAATCAAGATAAATATTTGCCTCTCTCAAATCTATCTTTAACCCTTTAACTACCACACCCTCTAGAACTCATCATAAAAAATTCAAATTTTGACCATATTTTTGATTAAATCTGAAACATTTTTTGGTAAAAAAAAAATTTTAAAAATCTTAATTTTTCTATGAAAAAAAAAAAGTTGCAAAATTGCAACATTGGTTTAAATTTCACACTAAAAAACTTTCTAAATTATTGAATTTTTTAAGAAATTTTATTGATTTTAAGTTCTTTAGGTTTTATGTCAATATTTTAAATTAGAAAAATTATTGTTCGTTATGATATTTATAAAAACAGTTTATAAATCCGGTGTTTGCCCGAAAAAATTTTGAATCAACTGGAGTTGTATATGATGAATCAATGTCTATGTAATTTGTTTTTCTTTGTTTTTTTGGTGCTTTTAGTTTTGTTGTTTTTGTCAACCTTTTTTTACCTTTACAACAATTTTCGGGTTCAGTCTCACTTGAAGAGGCACTTTTGTTAGAGTCTACGGAACTAAAGCTTAAATCTGATTCAAAAATATCTGATTGCTCTGATTCATCTTCCGAGTTGTTCTCGATTTCAGATCCAGAGTCTGGGAAATCGGTGATGATTGGGGCGTTTCTTTTTCTTAGAGAATTTTTATTCATTTTTATCTAACAAATATCTAATAATTGTAATAAAAAAAAAAAAAAAAATTCAATAAAAAACCAATGTTGCATTTTTGAAACATAATTTAAAAATTAAAAAAATCGAAAATTTTAAAATCAAAGACCATTTTTTTAATGTTTTTTATTATTCTTTAGAATTAAATGTGCTTAAAAATTTTTTTTCTACATATCAACATACAGATCATGAACTGGCTTTAGTTGGAAAATAAGAAAAATTAAAAGTTAATTTTCAATTCTTTGTTCAATTTCAAAGTAACTTAACTATTAACGCATTTTTTATATTTAAATAATTAAATATGGTTATGATGAGATTTAATAATTAAAAAATAAAAAAATTATATTGTTTTAAGTAAATTTTACGAAAATGCGTGTGTTTTTATCTTGTGTTGCAATTTTGAGAAATTGGTAGTTAAAGGGTTAATTCATTGAGCAAAACGATGTCGGGACATTTTTGAGCTAAAAAATTGGCCAAGAGATAAACCCTCCTAGGTAAATGAGGACCAGTGTGTAATTACTAACCATCCCATCTACGACCCATGCTCCGACTGTGGTTTCCAAGTATTCGTCGCAACGCGAGATCAATGTCAACATATTTTCGCCAGAAAGTATCCCCAAGGATATTGAGCGCCTCAACCCCAGGAAATCGCCAGGAATGGATCACATACATCCCTTCGTCTTCAAGAGCTGTGACGTTGCTTTCTCTGAGGCCTTGAGTGTGATTTTCAGCCGTTTTTTCATCAGCAGCAGGATACCTGACGCCTGGAGACTAGCCCAGATAAGCCCAGTTTTTAAGAAAAGCAGCAGAAGTTCGCCAGGAAACTATAGACCGATTTCCTTGACCTCAGTGCCATGGAAGTAAATGGAGTGCAAAGTATGTGACGTCAAGATGGAGCATCTCTACAGCAACAATGCCATAGACCCTGAGCAGCATGGGTTCGTACTGAAAAAATCCTTCGTTCTTAATCTTTTAGAGAATGTCGATCGCATAAGTGACGGACAAGACAAAGGCCTAAATGTGCTCGTAGTATTCCTCGACTTCGCTAAGGCCTTCGATAGAGTCTGTCAGTCGTCCCTCAAGACCAAAATGATTGCTTGCGGCTTTTGCGACAGTATTGTCAAATGAGTAAGTGATTTCTTATCCAAATGGCAAGAACGAGTTGAAATCGGTAAACATAAAGCGGAATGGATCGACGTATCAACCGGCGTCCAGCAAGGCAGTGTCCTCGATCCGTTACTGTTCGTAATCTACATTAAAGAAATATTTAAATTAATAATAAATAATATTTATTATTGAACAAGTCAATTATTTAAAAAAAGCATACATTTAAAGATAAAATTCAAATACATAAATCTAAATTATTACATTTGTATCAAATTTAATCTTGTTCTTATTTAATTAAGATTAAATTTATTTAAAAAAGGATGAAAATATTGAAATCGAAATTTGCAAAATTTTTTGAGACAAAGGTTCGAGCAGTTGCTCAAAAGGTACTGGAAAAGGAGATGAGCGCCTCCACATTATCCACTCGGATAGAAAGGGACACTAAAGAATAGATTGGGACATCATGTTTTGTAAATTAATGTCGCATGCTTCAGCTGGAATCGAACAATTCATTACATTTCACTGAACAATTCAAGACATAGCTATTCACCCTTTGAGCCGAAATCAGTTCCTAGAATGATTCTAGGGCATTGTTAAAGAGTAATTGATGAATTTTTTCAAGATAAAGTTTAAAAAAATTAATCCATGTTAATTATTATATTAACAATTGATCGATATAAGTTGTATAATATAAGAAAATATTCTCTAATCCTTTTTAGTTTTTTGTAATAATAATAATTTAAATCATTTAATCTTTTAAATGAAAACTAATATGTACTTTTAGATGTAGATTAATATATTTAATTGGAATTTTCTCTATCGACTATTAATCAAAATAAATAACGCTTTAATATGCGGCCTTAAAATAAATACCTAATTTGTTAAATGTTTTTCAACTTATTGGCAAATATTTGATTTTATTAATCAAATTAGTTAAAATACTAAACTAAAAGATAAAAATTAAATATTTATTAATAAGTTAAAAATATTTTAAAGAAATAAGGTTTTTTATTTTAGCTACCGTAATTTTAATTATCAAATAAAATATAATGTTCAAAGAGAATTTTTTTTCAATATAAATAGAACCATTTTGAAAATTGAGAAAGACAAAAATGATAAAAAATATAATTTTACTTTGTCTGATAAAGATAATTCTTTGTCAACAGCAACAGCCACCATTGCCATCAACAAATTTTGGTCGAGTTTTTAGGATTCTTATCCAAACTAGAATTTTTATTTCAATGACAATAATTCGATATGTACTTTAATAGCGTGCGCTAATAAATAACTTAGAGAGAGAGAGGGAGAGAAATAGTAAAAACAAGTTTCCTTCTCAACTTCTTTATTTAATTTTAAAATAAAAATAAAATGTATATAAATAGCTCCAGCAAGGCCCCAGAAGACCGGGGTTACATTACTCCCTCGCCGTGGGAGAACGGCTCCCGCCGTTCGGGGAGTAAAAAGAGCACAAAAATACAAATAATACACAAAAAAAAACAAAAAAAACAAAAATCAAACAAACAAATAACAATAAAAATAAAGAACAAAAATAAAATAATAATAATAATTACCTATTTGTGAGGTTCCTCCGTGATTTGGGCTGCGGGTCCCCTGGAGTTCCTAGCTCTTGCCATCGCCCTTGAGAGACCTATGCCTCTACCCCGCCCAATTACCGCTCCGAACAGAGTGTCCAGGCGGACACTTATTTGGGAGTCGGAGTCGGGGTTCGATTCCCCGACCTGGCGTGGAGACGAGTGTGTGTTCTGCTTCCTTCTCCGTCTCCCTTCTGGTCGTATGTATAGTGGCGTTTTCTTCTGACCGGCTCCGTTCCGTCCGTTCGTAGGGCCGTTATCGGGTACCCAACAGGTAATATAATTTTCCGGACCACAAATCATAAGTTGCCCATCGAAGGGAGTGGTCCGGATCATTTGCATGAGCCATGTGTTCATTTGGATCTTGTTCATTGTTTGGAACAGTATTGGGGTGGGCCGCCTTTATACAATGCGGCACCTGAGAAGTCCCCCACGCTCACGACCACCATTTTCCCAAATCCACTCCTCTACTGCGCAACGGGTGACGTTGCGCATTGTAGGTCTGGGTTCGGCACGGACCTCGGACGGAACTTGCTGTTCAGCGCAGAGTTGCTAAGACATGTTTCAGTTTTGAAATATAAAAGTTTTGAAAATTTTAGATTGAAATTTTCTCTTTTTTTTCCACGTGCTATAGAAAGCACAACTTTCCTACAAAACTTTTTTCACGTGCTGTGGAGAGCACAACTATCTTACAAAAATATTTTTTTTTTATAACGTGCTATAGAAAGCACAACTTTCTTACAAAAAAGTTTTTTTTTTTTTTTTTTTT
>QEOQ01000697.1:231298-354191 GCA_010279815.1 Brachionus plicatilis
AAATCTTAATACTTAGATATATTGCAACCGATCTGGTGGCCTCCCAGACCTTTTTGGTCGCACGGTGTCTTCTGGTTTACCCCCGCTCAACTCGTTTTTAGCAACATCCACTTGCCTTCGCAAATAGTAGTTCGGTTTAAAAACGGAGGTATCAGGACCTGATTCGGTAAGGTTTTCCGGATGATTGTCTTCATTCAGATCTAGAAAATAGGGATCCATCTAGTAACTGTCTGGGTTAATTTCAGCAGCGCTGTTATGTTCCTCGTTTGTTACGGTAACTTGACTTTCCGCGTCTGGCGACCATTCAGCTTTGGCGTCACCTGAACTGTTCACTGATTCCTCGATCATCGTTTTATAGCAGGTGTTACTGGGGGGTTTAAAACACCTTTTTAACCTATTAGCGTGGACCAACTGTTTCTTTTGGTTAGCATCGGCCCGGATCAGGTAATTATTTTCACTTAGGACTTCGACAACGGTGAAAGGCCCTTTCCATTTATGGCTCAGTTTCTTCGACACGCCCTTCTTGTTAGCTTGCCTAAGCAAGTATACCCTGTCCCCGAGAGCGTAGCCAACAGGCCTTACATTTCGGTCCGCGTAGAATTTAAATTTACTCACCTAAACGTCTTATGACCTTTGCGATATTCAATATCGAACTCGTACATCCGTAGTTCGATCAACCACCTAGTTAACCTGGGCTCTAGGTCCTTAAGATTTTTTAACCAAACTAAGGGCTTATGGTCGGTAACAATAGTAAATTTTCTGCCATAGAGATAATGTTTGAAATGTTCAATGGCTAGCACTATCGCTAACAGTTCTCGCTCAGCCGCTGAATACTTTCTTTGCTGCTTCGTGAACCTTTTACTCCAGAAAGCCACAGGTCTTCATGATCCTTTATATTTTTGACTTAAAACGGCCCCAGCGCTGTGTTCGCTCGCATCAGTTTCCAGTCTAAAATCTTCCTCGAAGTCTGGATGTATTAGAACACCTTTTTTCCCATCATCCGGTGTTGTGAGACATGTCCGGATCTCATCGAAACTTGCTTGTCTTTTCTCGTTCCAATCAAAATTCTTACTTTTTTCGGTTGCCTCGTGCAGTGGTCCTGCTATTTCAGCAAGACCCTTAACAAAACGTCGAAAATGGTTCGCCAGTCCCAAAAAACTCTGTAATTGTTTGATGGTTTTAGGTCATTCGTATCTGAAAAAAACTTCTATTTTACTGGGGGAGGGCTTTACAGTACCATTACAGATGACATGGCCGAGATTTTCAATGGCTGAGACGAACCACTCGCATTTCTCCCAGTTAATTTTTAAAACTGCAGCTCGGATCCTTTCAAGCACTGTCCGTACGTGAATGTAATGCTCCTCCAACGTCTTCGAGAAAATGATAATGTCGTCCAAATAGATAAGGCTAAAAACGTTCAAGATTCCTTTAAGTGCTTTTTCCATGGTCCGCTGAAACGTCGCCGGTGCATTTGTCAGCCCGAACGACATGACGTTGAATTCAAATAAACCAAATTCGGTGATGAATGCAGTTTTTGGCTTGTCATCCTCCTTAATTCTAATCTGATGATAGCCCGAAGTCAAATCCAATTTCGAAAATTTACTCGCTCCGTTCAGCAGGGCAATCAACGTTTCAATTTTTGGGAGTGGATAGCTATCCTTGATGGTAACTTCATTAAGTTTTCGATAATCGATACACAAGCGAATTTTCCCATTGCTTTTCTTAATTAACACTATGGGGGAGGCCCATGGAGAATCGCTTTCTCGGATCAGATCTGCCATCAACATGTCATCGATTTGCTTTTTGACTTCGTCACGCAGCGAGAAAGGGATCCTTCTTCCGGGCTGTCTTATGGGTTTAGTGTTAATTAATTCTATCCCATGTTCGCAAATGTTCGTTTGTGATATCGAATTCAAGTCTTTTCCTATAATATCGGAGAACTCGTCTTCAATTATTAACTTGTACGTAGCAGCATTTACAGTCCCGATGTTTGCCGGCTCTTCCACCGTTCCGGAGTTATCACCTTCGCAATCGGGCACCTTTGTAAAGTTGCAAGTTAAAATTGTACCTGATTTTCTCTGTGACAGCGCGGACCTGATGCATTCCAGATAGTCCTTTATGTCTGCCAGTGTAAAGGCTACGTCTAACCCGAGTAAACAGTCGTTTACCAGTTCATCCACTACAATTATTTCCACCTCACTCTCAAAACTTATCAATTTCACGGAACATTTTCCCTTTCCAATTTCTTTGACAGGGCCACCCACACAAGTCTCCAAAGTTTCATCCAACGGTTCCAAGGCTGCATCGGGTGTCTTACAATGATCCCAGATTCGCTTCGCTACTATTGTACTAACCGTCCCAGTGTCTAGTAGGAAACTCACTGGTTTGCTGTTCATTTCCAAAGTTCCCACGATACTTTTGTCAAACATGATCTGGTTGATAACTTGATTGTACAGGCTCTGCTCTGCTCTATTCTTATTACCCAGCATTGACAGTTTCATTTGGTTTTTTCTTGAATAGCAGTCAGCTATCAGATGACCTGGTTTACCACAGTGCAGGCATAATTTTCCATTTCCTTGTGAGATTGGTTGTTCAAATTGCTCTCGCATTTTCGGACTAGATTCATTCATTTGATTCCTCCTTAGGTAACAGTCCGCTCCCCAATGACCCTTTTTGCTGCAGAACAGACATACTTTTTCACCATCCGGAGTGTTATGTAGGTCAATTTGGTCTGACCATTTAACATGCTTGTGGGTTCTTTGGTAAGCATTTTCCTGGTCTCCCATTTTTTCAGAGATGATCGGATTAGGTTGGTTTCTGTTCAAAATTTGTAACCTGGCATATGTTTGAACCACTAAATCATATGCTTCAGAGCAAATAATCGTAGCGGCTCTGATCGAACTCACCCGTATAGACGAAAGCATTTCGTGCCAAAATCCACAGGTTGGTATAGAAATCTCGAAATTCTTCACCAGGGAGCTGTTTCCGATTGTAGAATTCGGCTACCGCATCTGTTTGGGAGGCCGGTTGCTGTCAAAACATTTTGACCATCTGTTTTTCCAATTCAAACATATCCACAGGTCCCTTAGGAACTCTGAATTCGAACCTACTCAGACGATTGTCGTCCATAAAGGTTGCAACACAATTCCGCAGATCAGCTACTACTATCTTATTGTTTATAACAAATAATTTGAAACGATTCCACCACGTGCGAATATCCTGCTTCAGGGTAAAAATTGTCGGCTTAAAAAACCATTCTCTAGACGGCGCCGACTCCTTTGTTGTTTGGACTGCAATGGTTCGTTGTTCTTCTGAATTTCTGTATGTGTCAAACAGTCCAGAATTTTTAAGAGGGTTAATTAGCGTGTCCCAACTTGCATCTCGCCCTCTATATTTTGGGAAAACCACATTGTCTATTTATGAGTCATTAAACAAAGGCTCCCGCCACGACTCCCCGAATGCATTGTGGGTTTTGATCGGCTCTAACAAAGATTTTAACCCATGATGTTCCTGTTCAGAACTGCTGTACAAATTTCGGCCTGTATTAGGAAAAGAACGTCCCCGACTATTCCCACTGCAACCTATTTGATCATCGTTTCGCCATTTGTTTGTTGTTTCGGATTTGATCGCTGACTTTTCCAAATAATCTTGGCGAACTTTTTCCGGAGTCCCGTTGAACAACTCATTTGTGTTGGCGAATAGAAGACCAGCATTTGAATTTTCATTCCGACCAGTCAAGAGGTTCATAATGACTTTAAAAGCACTAGCTACAACAATCATAGTTAAAGCTAGCACAGCTATGCTAAAACACAGTTGTACGAACAAAAACACGTGTTCATTCAACATCGCGTACTTTCTCTTTTTTTTTAAGATTACCCGCTGCCACCAATTTAATAGCGTGCGCTATTAAATAACTTAGAGAGAGAGAGGGACAGAAAAAATAAAAACAAGTTTCCTTCTCTCCTTCTTTATTTAATTTTAAAATAAAAATAAAATGTATATAAATAGCTCCAGCAAGGCCCCAGAAGACCGGGGTCTGCTGGAGGGGGGGGGTTACAGTACCAACCCAGCAGCATATGGTTTCGTACAACGAGCTGGTACAGCCAAATACTATGCAACTGCTGACCTTCAAATGAACTGGATTGATGCTGAAAATTATTGTCAATTTTTTGGCGCCCATCTTCCTGTTGCCGCTGATCCAAATGACAATAACTTTTTTCGGTGTAAAATAATTATTTTGAGCTTAAAAACTCCATTTACTCTTCTAGAAGATTTTAATTCTAAAAATTATCTTTTTTGTTTTAGGGTTTGTTGGTGGTAAATTTTTGAATCCTTCTTATGAAAACAATGATGGTTTTCGAATCTTTCCTTGGAGTGGATACTGGTTGGGAGCATATAAGTCATTGGAAACAAATTCATGGAAATGGATTGATAACAGTCCTTTCCTATATGAAGATTGGGACAAAACATGGCCTGTACCACAAGGCCCACAACCTGGTGAGCATGACAATAAAGGTCTTGAACATAATGCATTTGATCTTTATGATATAAGTCTTAAGAAACACAGAGAATGGCATGATCTGCATATGCAAGGATATAATTTAGTTCTTTGTGAACTCAAGTGCTAATTTTATTTTTCAGAAAAATAAGTAAATCATAAATTCGAAAAATCAAAAACAAAAAGATTAATTATTTATCATAGTTTTAAGACAAAAAGATATAATCTGCTTGTCAGGGGTACAATTATCAATAATCTTAAGTTAAAAATTTTAGATATTTTAATATTCAATTTTTAATTATAATTTTAATAAAAATTATTTTTTTTATTTTTTTTTGATTGTTAAATTTTCTCTAATGTAATCATTTAAATAATAAGAACAGTATTTGTCCATGGAATAAAAGCCATCGACCAATCACCGAGCCTTTTCCTTGTCCTGCACATAGTCCATCAGAGCTTGTCGACGTCGACGATGAAAAAAATAAAATCTATATGCTTGAACATTATAATAATTTAAAATTGATGCGAAACTTTAAAAAGATCATAAATTAATTAAACGATCTGATTAAGGCTATTGTTATAGTATTAGATAAATTCGAAAAAATGATCAACGACAAAAAATAAAAATCGGAAAAACCTACGTTAGAATCTCTCGCTGGAAATTTTATCAAAAATTAGGCCAGCGTATTCATTGTCAAAAACTTGGTCATAATAAATACTCATGTCCAAACATAAATAATTAATTATATAAAATTTACAAGAGTCGAATTAGGTTCCTCAGTTCCTAATCGAACTCAACCATTGACAAATGAATCGATCCAACCTGCTCAATAAAATCTAGCATTAAACATGGTTCTTTTTATTATTACCTTAAAATAAATCTTCACACCATCTAAAAATCAAAAAATGAAAAAAGTCCTGAAATAGTAAAAATTGTGAATGTACATCAACAGTTTTCTAAGCCTGTCAAATCGAGTTAAAGTGAATCAAAACATCATGGTAGTCCTTGCCTTGTCCTCTCAACATTATCATGAAAAATAATCTCCGTATACTCAATCTCAACATCCGTTCCGTCGATTCTGAAACAAAAATTTTGGAACTCACTAGGCTTGTCAAAATAAATACAAATCTGAAATTGTTACATTGACAATTGCTCCATCAGTACAACTACTAACATCATCTATACGACCATATCACTAATTAAACGTCAAAAATTAGATTTTTTCTAATAAAACTTACTAAAAGTTTTTTGTTACAAATTTAATTTAATTAGGTACGACTAAAACATAATAGTCATGACACCAACATATTTTGGTATTTCTGTATTATTTTTTGGGACTTGATAAAATAAAGTTAGGTGCTGAGCAAAATATAAGCCTATGAAAATTCGATTCAATTTTTTTTTTATTGATGCTACATCAAATTTTAATTGTAAATTTTACAAAGAACCAATAATATATCACAATAAATTTAATTAGCTCATAAACTTTTTCCTGCTTTTAACTTTATTTATTTATTTTATGTGATCAAAGACGAATCATGATTATGAACTTGAGATTATCGTAAAAACACTTTTTGCTGACACTAAATGCTCAAATGATATGTTTTAAGGGTAGGATTTGCATTAAGATAAATTTTTGTTCTTAAGAAATATTTAAATTGATAATAAATAATATTTATTATTGAACAAGTCAATTATTTAAAAAAAGTATAAATTTAAAGATAAAATTCAAATTCATAAATCTTAATTGTTACATTTGTATCAAATTTAATCTTGTTCCTATTTAATTAAGATTAAATTTATTTAAAAAAGGATGAAAATGTTGAAATCGAAACTTGCAAAAACTTTTGTGACAAAACGCTCCTTTTTCTTGCCATATTTTCAAAACGAGTTTTCCATTATAAATAGTTAGTTGAATAAAATTTTAAAACAAAACTCTAATTCCAATCTGCAATAACGCTAAAGATAAATTCAAGAATAAAATAGATGTTTCTAAAATATACATTAAGCATTTTAATTTGTAGCTTGTTGGCATCATCAATGAGCATTGGTAAAAGAAATCCTGGTGAACTTGATCAACCTGATGGACCTATTGAATTGAATTTTTTTAAAACACAAATACCAACAGATCCGAAACTTATCGATTGTGAAAAAATGCCAGAAATTTGCGATTATCATTATTTGAAAATCCAACCCCCCAAAACATCTGTTCAATTGGCGTATGTTCAATCAACAGTACCACTGGAGCAATCGGTCGCTCAAGACAGCACATGGACGCATCACATAGCCATTTTAGATCCCTGTGAAAGAAGCCCAAGGCCAGCCTATTGTTTAATGGATGTCTGGACTTGTGAAAGTGACCCAAGTTGTCACTTCAAAGCAGAAGATTGTGGGTTTGCAGGATGTGGACCAGAAACATTGAGTGGAGTGAATGAATGGATCCGAGATCCGAAAATTCGGATCCGAGGTCCGAATATTATCGATGAAAAATGTGCCTATATGCCAGAAATGTGCGAACCAGAAACATTTAATGGAGAAATCTTTTCCCAAGTCTAAGAAAATTTTTTCTAAATTAATTATTTTGAATTATATTTTTAATTAATAATAAATGAACGATAAATTCTTAGTTTAATCGACCAATTTAAGAATTACAGCGGCTGAATATTCAGTCTCACTCATTTAATATTTAATATGAGTAATCAAATAAAAAAAATATTTTTTATTTTGATATGTATAAAACAGTAGAACTATACTTGAAATTCATTATTTGAAAATCCAACCGCCCAAAACATCTTTTCAATAGGACAATGTTCAATCAATAGAACCACTGGAGCAATCGGTCGCTCAAGCCAGCACATGGACGCATCACATAGCCATTTTAGATCCCTGTGAAAGAAGCCCAAGGCCAGCCAATTGTTTAACTATAATGAATGTCTGGAACTGTGAAAGTGACCCAAGTTGTCACTTCAAAACAGAAGATAGTGGATTTGTAGGATGTCGACCGGAACAATTGAGTGGAGTAATCAATAATCATCAAAATAAATAATTTCAAATTAACTTTTAATTGAAAAAATAAAGCAATAAATTATAATTTCAATCGACCTATTTTAAAATTAAACTGACTTAATAATGTTTTCACTCATTATATATTTAATAGTCAAATGAAAAAAAAATTTTTTTATACTGAAATGCTTCAAAATGTAGAACTATACTTGAAGTCTTGTTTAAAGAGATAACACTGTTCTTAAGCATTGCTCTTTAATATTTAAATTCGTAAATTAAGCTTTATTTTTCTTTCTTTTTCTTGATCCTTCGAAAACAATGAAGGAATTCAAATATTTGAGTTTTTTTCTTTTCAAATTATCAACCGAAAGAAATCTGTAACATAGATTTTGTATAAGATGTTTTTTTTATGAATGCAAATTTCTTGAGGATGGCAAAGAATTCAAAGCCAATTTAGTTTGGTATCGAAAAAACTTTATTTTTCAATAAATTATAATCTGTATTTACATTAAGTTAGTTTCAGTTTATGAGATTTTCTAAAATGATTTATTGAAAAGTTTAGAATACGAGAGTATATCAAAATATACACTTCTCTTTATTTATATTATAAATAAAGACTTTATTTTGGTAATCATCGTCTCAAGTAAATTTTGCCCCTATTTCACAAACACCAAATATTTCCCATTGTATATCATCAGTACAAATCCCTTTAGATATAATGATGGTTCGAAACGATCCACCAAAATATAGTCAGAATAATAATATTCCCATTGTTGTCGGTACACATCAGGGTCACACCGTTCAACGTTTGCCATTGCAAGATATACCAATACAACAAAATATACAAAATACTTCAACAAGTGTTAGTACGCCAGTTGTTTACAACAAGAATGGCTCAGTTAGAAAGCCACTAGGAAGAAAGAAAGGTTCTACGAATAAATCGAAAAAATAATTTTTTTTAATTTTTTTTTTCTCTTTTTTGTCTTAAATTTTTAAATTTAAATGCCGGGTCAATAATTAAAATTAAACTTTTTTTAATATTTTTAATATTTTTTTTACCATAACTATAACGTCGCATCTAAAAAATAAACTCAATAAATATTTTTTATATTTAATTTTTTTTTAAGTTTAAAACCCCGAGTCTCTAATAAAGACTTTTTTTGAATCTCTGCTTTTTTATTTGAATTTCTATTATAAACGCTACGTTTTTAATATGTATCGACTATGTGACCCATAGGACTTTTAAAATAAAAAATTTAACATTGTGAGGTCTATGTTAGAACATGCACCAAATATCCTATTCATGGTATTAAAGCATGCGTCGCTAAACAAGGGGATACGGTATTGTTATTGTTTAAAATGTTAATAAGAATAAGGTGGTTAAAGAGAAGAAAAGGCTGTTATACAGGAAGAATTAAGAGTTTTTCTGGCTAATATTATAAAAATTTTGATATAAACTGAGACAGACGTAATGGAGCCTTTATTATTTCTATAATTTTTTAATAAAAGATCAAAATTTTTATTTTTGTATTCAAATTTTTATATTATTTTATTAATTAAAAACTTTTTTGTTGAAAATTTACAATTTGATTTAAAAAATTTTGACAATTTTTTATAAAATAAGACTTTTTAAAGGAGTCTCAGTTTCTTTTAATTTTTGGATAAGGGACTTGCAGAATTTGATACTAAAGGTTTACTCTCTATAATAATGAAGGCTCTATCACAAACTTGTTTCTTGCAAATAAATATTCAATTTTATTGAAACCTGGTTAAACATTTGTAAAATATAACTTTTATCATCAATTGAATTTGAAGACTTAATTCAAATAGCATTAATTGGTGCAAGAAATTTTTCACTTAAGTTACACCAAAAGTACATGACATTACATTTCTTTTTTTAATTTATGATTTTATAATTTCTTAAAAAAATTTTCGAGTTCAACATTCAATAAATTTGATCTATTTTTGCACACCAAAAAAAGTACCTTTCTAATAGCTATTAGCTTTCTTATCATGCTTAATCTTAACAGGTGTTGAAATTTAATTTTAGAAAAAAAATTGAACAAAAATTTTATTTAAATTAACAAAATGTTTAAATATCTGATTTTAGTGAATTTTTTAATTCTGGGCTCAAATTCTTTCAATCAGTACGCATCGATCACTTGCCAAACTTCTTTCTGCAAATTAGCATTAGATCCTTGTGTCAGATGCTTTGGAGTTTATCAATGCAAAAAATGTATACTTAGTGTGGAGAAAGACTGCTTACCTTGTGCAGATGAAATATACGCACAAAAAAATGTCATGATCGGAAGAAACCAGTTCCAAATGTGCCACACTTTAAATGACCTAAGCAACAAAATTTGCCATATGTTTTGTAGAGGTTACTTTTACGAGACAGGAAGCTGCCAAATGCTAAATGATATTTTTGTTTGTCAATGTTCTAACGTAACTAATCCGTACCCTCATTCCACTTTGCCAACTGTTCAAGATTTGAACATCAGATTTCTCACAAACTTAACGATCAGTCCCAAAATAGAAGCTGTCAAAATTAAAGGTCTTCCCAATGGCCATTTGGCATTCGGAAATATGGACATTTTTATTTATGATGTTTTAAAGGAAAAAATAGTGCAAAATTTAACTTCAGACTTAGACTCGATTCAAAGTTTGGATATTCAATCAAATGGAAATTTAGTTGCTATGTCTAGATTTGTGAATCATGCAAATTTTTGGAATCCTCTTGAAAATACTGAGCCAGTGAAAAATCTCAGCCTAAACGGCTCTTGTTTGAGAGTGCTTCAAAACGACGATTTAGTTGTTTGCCAAGAGAACCAGCTGAAAATAATTGATAGCCTTGATGGTTCAGAAAAAATTACATTATTTGGACATGAGGATTTGATTTATTGTGTTTTGGCTCTAGAGTATAATAATTTGGTAAGTGGATCAAAAGACGGAAGCATTAAATTATGGGATATTGAGAATGACAGATTGGGGAGAGAATTTAATTCATCTGAGAGCTCAGTGACAAGTTTGGCGGTTTTGAAAAATGGAAATTTGGTGAGTGGACATTCAAATGGCATGATAAAAGTGTGGAATAGATCAGGTGACTTGAACATGACTATAAATGGGCATTCAGATGCAGTGTCATGTCTAACAAGTCTCAATAACCGATATTTAATATCAGGTTCTTTTGACAGATTTTTTAAAGTGTGGGATCTTTATGATCAGTCTGAAAAATTCAACTGCCCGAGTAGCCCAGTCTATGGAATGGAATATTTTGGAAACGGGTTTTTAGCGGTGGCATCATATAATAAAATTTCTATTTGGGAAATTAATTTTTAATTTTAATTAGCAATAAACAATTATTTAATACAAATTAATAGATACATTTTTTATAATATAAATTATTTATTTATAATTTATATACTGCACCTCATAGGCGACTTATAAAATAAAATAAAATAAATAAAAATTATAAAGTTTTTTTTTACTTGATTGAACCGTGATAAGTTTTATTTAGAAAAAGTTTTTAGAAATTATTGTTACGCCAACAATTGGGTGACACAAGCAAGGATAAATAAAAAATTGTTTTATTTTACTTGCCAGTGGATCAAATTAGTATATTTATTTTTAGTAAAGTTCAAATAAATAAAAAAAGTTTTCATATTTGATTTAAAAAATTTAAAAGGACATCTTTCAAACAAAATTAATGAGTTTTTGATAAAAATTTTTTTTTATCGGTGTTTGATAAAAATCAAAATTGAAAATAAGCATAAAAAATATATATGTAAATTAATATAAATGTTTTGGCTGAATAGTTGGTGAGTTTTTGGTCTAATTAAAATACAAAGAGAATTGATGTTTTCATCATCAAATAAATACAAATTTGGCATCAAAATTTTATTTAAATTTATCATCAAGAAAATAATTTTTCCATCAAAATTAAATTTTTATCAGTAAAAATGTTTTTTTACAGCAAATAAAATTTACTTAACAAAATGCTTTTTTTTTCATCAATTATTTTTTTGATGGATCAAATTACAAAAAATTATGCAGCAATAAAACAAAATATAAAACAATTTATGAAAATAAAATGATTCCTTAAAAATGTTGTCCGTATCAAATCCAGATGCTTTAAGTGATTTTGTGTCGTCGAGTGAAAAAGAAAATCTTCCAGAAACATTACAAACGAACAAAATATTTTTTGGCAAAGGTAGATTGTTTAATTACTTTAAGACTTTCCACACTTTATTGTAATACATTTTTTTTACAATTTTAGTTTTAATTGATTTTGATTTTAATTAATTTTTTAATTTAATGAAAAAAAAAGTTTTTAATTTATCTTTTCTACTTAATTAATTAAAATTTTCGTATATTTTGATGATAAATTAATGATGTATATAATTTTTTTTTTGATTAAATTTTAATAATTTTGGTGATAAAAATAAAAAATTTTCTAATGATAAAATTTTGATGTTATTTACTAAATTTTTTGATGATTTATTCTAAATATATTGATGATATAATAAATACCACCCAGATAAAAAATGTTCACCTTACCCGCTTAAACGGTTGGTAGTCAAAAACTTGGGACAAATCCCTGACTTGACTTTAAAAAGACTTTAAAATTACTTTTTTTCTGACTTTTGCGCAAGTCTGATAATCACATCAATTAATTTATTTTATAAAATAAACTTTATCAGTAATATATTTAAAAAGACATTAAGAAATAAATTCTATAAATAATTATTAAAATAAAAAATTTATTTCATTTTATTTCACTAATTTCGAAACCCGCTGAGGCTGAAAAAATCTTCAAAATATATCTCGGCAGTATGGGACGAATGTCTAAACCCCTTTCATCATAAAAAAGGGGAACCGGTTTCAACTGGGTAATAATAGCGGTTTAGATAACCAATTCGATGCATTAACCTCTTTTTTCAGGTTGGAACAGTTGCTCAAAAGGTACTGGAAAGGGAGATGAGCGCCCCCACATTATCCACTCGGATAGAAAGGGACATTAAAGGATAGATAGGGACATCATAATTTGTAAATTAATATCGCATGCTTCAGCTGGAATCGAACAATTCATTACATTTCACTGAACAATTCAAGACATGGCTATTCACCCTTTGAGCCGAAATCAGTTCCTAGAATCATTCTAGGGCATTATTAAAGAGTAATTGATGAATTTTTTCAAGATAAAATTTATAAAAATTAATCCATGTTAATTATTATATTAACAATTGATCGACATATGTTGTATTATATAAGAAAATATTCTCTAATCCTTTTTAGTTTTTTGTAATAATAATAATTCAAATCATTTAATCTTTTAAATGAAAACTAATATGTACTTTTAGATGTAGATTAATATTTTTAATTGACATTTTCTCTATCGACTATTAATCAAAATAAATAACGCTTTAATATGCAGCCTTAAAATAAATATCTAATTTGTTAAATGTTTTTCAACTTTTTGGCAAATATTTGATTTTTTTAATCAAATTAGTAAAAAACTAAACTAAAAGATAAAAATTAAATATTTATTAATAAGTTAAAAATATTTTAAGAAAATAAGGTTTTTTATTTTAGCTACCGTAATATTTAATTATCAAATAAAATATGATGTTCAAAGGGAATTTTTTTTTCAATATAAATAGAACCATTTTGAAAATTGAGAAAGACAAAAATGATAAAAAATATAATTTTACTTTGTCTGATTAAGTTAATTCTTTGTCAACAGCAACAGCCACCATTGCCATCACCAAGTTTTGGTCGAGTTTTTAGGAATCTTATCAAAACTAGAAATTTTTATTTCAATGACAATAATTCGATATGTACCAACCCAGCAGCATATGGTTTCGTACAACGAGCTGGTACAGCCAAATACTATGCAACTGCTGACCTTCAAATGAACTGGATTGATGCTGAAAATTATTGTCAATTTTTTGGCGCCCATCTTCCTGTTGCCGCTGATGCAAGTGACAATAACTTTTTTCGATGTAAAATAATTATTTTGAGCTTAAAAACTCCATTTACTCTTCTAGAAGATTTTAATTCTAAAAATTATTTTTTTTGTTTTAGGGTTTGTTGGTGGTAAATTTATGAATCCTTCTTATGAAAATATTAAAGGTTATTCAATCATGAGTTGGAGTGGATACTGGTTGGGAGCATATAAGTCATTGGAAACAAATTCATGGATATGGATTGATAACAGTCCTTTCCTATATGAAGATTGGGACAAAACATACCCCCCTCCTCAACCAGGTGGAGGTCTACAACATTTTGCATTTGATTTTTATGATATAAGTAATAAGAAACACAGAGGCTGGCATGATTGGCATATGCAAGGATATAATTTAGTTCTTTGTGAACTCAAGTGCTAATTTTATTTTTCAGAAAAATAAGTAAATCATAAATTCGAAAAATCAAAAACAAAAAGATTAATTATTTATCATAGTTTTAAGACAAAAAGATATAATCTGCTTGTCAGGGGTACAATTATCAATAATCTTTAGTTAAAAATTTTAGATATTTTAATATTCAATCTTTAATTATAATTTTAATAAATATTAATTTTTTTTATTTTTTTTTGATTGTTAAATTTTCTCTAATGTAATCATTTAAATAATAAGAACAGTTATTTGATGCCATATTGTTTTCATCTATTTTACTCAGCTTGAATGGATGTAAAAATTCAATTTTTGAATATATTTTGTGAAACTGCAAAGGAATTTTTCTTTTTTCATAATAACCATTTATAATTTGAACCTTTTGGTTTTGTTCAATTCCAGCGAGAACAATTGGAACTGCAAGTTCCAAAAAAATGCCAAATTCTCGAAATTTGTTCAAAAAATAATATGCTGATTTGAACTTGCTATTCGGCAGATAAAATAAATCCGATCTGGAATATTTTATTTTGGTAATGTTGCCAATTACTTCTTGATTGTGTTCTATTTGCTTCAAAAAATCTTCAATCATTTTAGATTCATCGAGATTTGAGTTATTTTTGAGGTATTTTTTATTCTGAAAATAATTCCATAGTTTAATTACTTCACGTATATTGGATCAGTGATACCATCCAGTGGCTAAATTTTCTCTCATTTCAATATCAAGCTTTAAATCATAAGGAAACCATACTCTAGTAGGATCCAAGACTTTGAGATTCCAAAATTTGATCAAAACATCATCGCTTAAAAGTAGTATACCATCAGTTTTAAGGCCCATTTCAATTGCTTTACTTGCGCAAAAATAATGGTATTCTCCAATTCCAAAATTGACCATTTCAATAAAAGTAAAAGAGTCAAATTTTTTACTTGAACCTCTGAATGAACTTAATTTATCAAGTAAATTTGAGCCACAAAAAATAACATTCTGAAAATTAGAACCATAAAGCATGTCGAGGAAAAAAATATTTTTTTCAATTGGCACTCGGTTAAACGTAACCAAAATAGTGATGTTAAATTTTTTAGGACTACTGGTTATTTTTGAATTGTTTAACATGACACCAAAGTTTGAGCAAAAATTTTGAAAAAATTCAAACTTGGTCAAAACATCTTTCGATTGAGGTTCAAAATTTAAGCCATCAATTGAAGCCTGAAAGTTAGGTGAGTATCTGATTTTTGTAAATTTAAAATCTCCCTTTTTGTGGTCACATTTTTTCTCTCTTGATTCTTTATTCTCAAAATGAACAATCTTCGGCTCCTTATAGCCTATTGACACCAAATCATCGATCCAATTTTCAATTGATTTTATTTCACTTTTTTGCCAAAATTCTTCACGTGCCATGTCACTGGTCAATTGAATCATGCATGAAAAAAATCTAGAGTGCTCACACTTCCATTTGAATAAAAATTCCACAAGTCTTTCAGTTTTTGAGTACATGGATTTTTCTTGTTCAAAGTCGCTCATGTAATTATGAGCATTTCTGATTTGTCTGGCATTGGGTCCATTAAAACTCAATGTCTCATTGATCAACCACATGAGCCTCTGAGCCCAATAGGACCTCCAAATGTCAGTGAGTCTAAATTCAACACTATGAGGCAAATACAAACTCCAAAAGCCAGAATAACTGATCAATGTGTTTTGTGAATTATAGGGTGACATTTTGTACAAAGGAACTTGAAATGACGGAGAAGTAGAGTCAAACTCTAGATCTATCTTTCTGTATTTCATGCTTTTTGTTAGACGAAAAATAGCGTCCACATCGGGATCACCATTAACAACTCCTTGCTGAACAATGGATGTTTTTTTCAGGCCACTGTAATAACTATTGTTGTAAACATTTTTTATTTCGTTCAAAGGGTATCCCCTTGGCCATATTTGAGGTTGACCAAAATGAGCGTATGGGTTGATTATACGCTCAGACACCGAACAATCATAGACTAGTCCATGCTCATAATCTTCAAAATTGAAATATTGGTCAAGATTCACAGTTGGTACATTATCATCATCAGTGTCATAGATAAACTTGGCTCCATTCTTAATTGCATACAAATATCCAACATTTTTTCTGGTATATGAATTAAATGGAGTTGTTGAAAAAGTTTTTAGGCCTAGTAGTTTTTGATCAAGAATACTCAAATAAATGGCATTTGTTAAATTCCAATCTAGTGGTGTTTTTTTATCTCCAACTACTAATAACTTGAACGGCTTAATTTCGGAAAGTTGTTTACACTGGTGGGTAGGAGCTGAAATTGATGTAATCACAATCCATTTTTTCTCTGAAATCGACTCGCTAAGCTTGGTAAAATGCAAGGAAGTGTTCAATTCTGTCTGATATTGATAAAAATAAAAACTAATCGAAAATCCTACTAAGATTATAAATACTATTTTAGGAATGTTCATTTTGAAAAAGACAAACAAGCAAATAAAAAACTTGAATTTAAAAATAAATTAAGAAAATAATATTCACAGAAGAGTTTGGTTTTATTAAAAATTATTGTGTTAAGTGATCAAAATATTTTTTTTTATTTTGAGGAAAACACAAAAAATTAATGGGGAAAAATTAGCCAGATATTTTCAAAATAAGTTATGCAATGCTTGAATGCTCATTTTTCCAAGAGCCTTAATTTTGAAAACAGAAAATTACGAAAAGAACAACAATGATCATTTCAGTCCATTTTTTTTTTATTTTGATCTAATTGAATAAGGAATTTAGCCGATAAAAAATAGTTTCAAAATACCAATCCTTAATAGTTTCATAATTCAACCACAAATAAACAAAATAATTATCAGTCCTTTTTTAACTTTTTCACAATACTGTAAATCGAGAAAAATAAATAAATCGAGTTTCAAAATAAATAAAGCATTATTAAAAAACACTTATGTACTTTAATTAATTGAAAACAGACGAAAATTTACTTTTAAAAACTATTCACCTTTTAAAATTTGGTTAATTTTTCTGTCCTTTCTTGAAATTTGAAAAATAAACTATAAATACTAAAGAAATGTTTATTATATTATACAGAGTATGTTTTGATCCCTCAGAATTTAAGCTTAAATAAACATTTCTTTCTTTATTATTCAAAAATTAAAATCCAATTACAGCATCTAATTCAATTGATTTCTTAATAAACTTTTTAGAAAATTACATTTAATTTCTGTAAGGTATAGTTTAAACTCAAATTTCAAAAAAGAAAATATATTTTAACTTTAATCTTACAAAAAATACTTTTAGGGTAAGGTTCAAAAATAGAAAAAATCCTAAATTTGACTTATTTCCTATTTTGAAATTAACTCTATATAATTTTTTTAGTTTTTAATTTTTTTTTGAGAGTAAAAACAATTTTTTTGTTAGAGGAAAAGTTAAATTTGGGCTTTATCTTTGGAAAATATCCCATATTCAGAGTACTTTCTAGCTAATTAAATTTTAAATGTTATAATCAGAGTTGTTTAACAGTCAAAAGTCTCAAATTAAGTTCAAGTCCGCACTTTTTTTTTGCCAAAGTTGGTATTGTGAAATTCAAATACAAATTGAACAAATTTTCCTCCTTTTTTGATAAATCAAAATAAAAGTTAATAAAATATACTTAAAAAAATACTGCAACAAAGTGCAACATACTTTGTTGCACCTATTTTACTTATTATATTTTTTCTGATGTTTTAATAAAACAAAAAATAAAATATCAATAAGATTTAAATTGATTATTGGTTAAATTTACAAAAAAAAATAAAATAATAATTTTATTTTAGGCAATAAAGGTGCAACATAGTATGTTGCACTTTTTTGCAGTATTTTTTTAAGTATATTTTATTAACTTTAATTTTGATTCATCAAAAAAAAAATTTTTTTGTTCAATTTGCATTTGAATTTCACAATACCGCCAAAGTCCGAGCTAAGACTTTAATTTTTTAATTAATGACTTGGACTTTTTTTTTGGGACTTTAAAATAACTCTGGTTATAACATAGAAACTATGCATTAACTCTAAAAGAAAAAAGGTTGGATTTGGACTGTACTCTTAGAGTCGTTAACCCGAGGTTACGGTAAATAATAAAAGCATAAGAAAATATAAAACCTGAAAATATCTTATGTGTGGTGCACCATGTTGCATTGACCGAACTGAATTTTTTTGGCATCTTGAAAATTAGGATCAAGAAAATCAGATCAAAAAGTAATTTTTTTATAACTTTTGAATGGTATTTGATTATATCTCTCTGCAAAATGCTAAATAATGCAAAAAACATGCTGAATATTAGAAAAGGCTCTGCAAAAACTCTGCAATTAAATCGCGTAGTTGAATTAAATACTTTTTAATGACATGCGTTTCCCTGCAAAATTGCAGAGTTTTTGCAGAGCCTTTTCTAATATTCAGCATGTTTTTTTCATTATTTCAATTTCAAGATTAATCAACAGGCTAGTGCCCATATCTCTTTCGAAACTGATTTGCAGAGAGATTTAATCAAATACCATTCAAAAGTTATAAAAAAATATCTTTTTGATCTGATTTTTTTGATTCTAAACTTCAAGATGCCATTTTTTTTTTATTTTGTTTTGTTCTTTTGCCCCAAAATCTTTTTCTTTTAATTCCTTGCTAATTTAAGTCCTTAGAACTGGAACAACTTTTAGGGTTCAAATTTTAAAAATCTATCATTCCTTGGAACAGCTTGGAAAAAAATTAAAATTTTCTGTATAAATTTTATTCAAAAGTTTGTAAATACTATTTTAAAATTACATGAACATGTTAATTATGGACTAAAAAAAAAAGAAGTCAAATGTCTTTAAGCTCAAACATTGTCATCGGTGATTACAAAATTTCCTGTAGAATCCTTTTTCTTTTGCTTGGTAACAGTGTGCTCAAAAGTGCTGTCATCTGAATCTGAAGTGTCCAATGCCAAAAATTTCATCTCCCTCCTATCTCCAAAGCACTCATCGTCAACACAGTTCAAAATCGAATACCTCGAGCCATTCATTACTCTTTTTACGAACCAAAATTGGAAAAACAAAGCCACAATAATGAGTATGACATGCCAACAGTAGCAAACAGTGGCAATCATTATGTTAGCGTGCTTACTCAGATCCCAATGAAAGGCCGGGTTGTCCGTAGGCGGATACAGCATGAAACCCACTTGGTAGAACCATGTACCTTGCAGTATTGTGAACAAAATTCGGCCATAAGTGTACAGAATCTGTCTTGGGTTGTAGGCCTCTAGGCAAGCGAATATAACGCAACCAAAGATTGCGTACACCAAGAGAACATGAACGTGTACATCTAGTGGATCTCTTCCGTGCAAATGGAATGCGAAGAGAAAGGCCTCGACTGAAAAGGCCATTATTCCCATGGCGTACTCGATTTTTTTTGGCAAGTCGACCCCATGGTGCACCATTATCTCAACAATGGCTCCGATGATGAACGCCGAATACATGGTCACATGCTGAACGTTCCCGTAGGCTATGTTATAGTGTTTGTATAACTTCTGATGGTCCATCATATCGGCAGCCCGTTTGTGGCCATGATCACCATGAGACTCCATGCTTGGCATATTTAGCTTGTTCAGCTCGTCCAGAGTAATGTAGCTGATACTGTAGCCCGTGTAGATCTCAATTGCGAGGGCTATAAAAGCCAATACTGCTTTCAGGTAGCTCTCTATTGGTGCTTTGCGTAGGGTAACACAAGGTAAAAATAAACACGGCATTGTCGCACTACTCTTATAGGACTTTTTTGCATTTCTACGACTTTGAACAAAGCGTATGGCGGTGACAAAACCCCACCAAAATGCAAAGACAATAAAAAATGTTCCGGGCAATAAGTGGCCGCCGAGGGAACCCATTTTATTTTTTTATTTCTAAAATAAAATTTTGTAAATAAATTTTTTAAAGATTTATTTTTTCTTAATTATAAAATTTAGGTGCACACCTGAACACGAGCTGTGATGCATGAAAATTAAAGTATGCTTAGTCATACTAACAATTTTTATTTTCTTAGCTAGTTTTATTTTAAATAATTATGCAATTAGCTTTGAGGTTTTACAAGATTTTTCATTGATCAACATGTCGCTAATCCTGAGAATGATTAAGCAAAACAATTAAAATTTTCTTTTGACTATTTTAAATTTAAATTTTTTTAAAATGTGGTTTTTTCGAGCTTATTTAGACTAAATCTATGGAAACTGTACTGCGAACTGTTATTTAACAATGACGTAAGCTAGGAAAATAATAGAGAAACCATGAGCAAAAGTTACCATAGATTTAGATAAACCGAATTTTCGCAAAAAAGCTGCTATGCTCCTTTTAGAAAATTAGAAAAATAAAAAATTTTTGGGGCCCAAAATTTTCATAATTTTCTTCAAGGAATAGAACTTGCATAATAAAGATGATTTAAAAGGTATTTTTTGTTTGTAATGAGAATGGTTAATTTTTGGAAAAATTATGATTTTTATGCCTTGATTTAGACTTATTAATCGATATTTTTAAATTTCGCTTTGAACAATTTAAAATATTTTAATTGAAATTTTCTTTTTTAAATGCAAATTAAAATTTATTGTGTTTCAAAAGAGAGTTGAGTTGAGATACACACGTTTAGCAGCTTGATTTAAAAAATTTTATTCTTTTAAACTAATTTTTTGCTCAAATAATATTAACTATTCAAAATTCAATTTGCGTTATTTGACTTATAAAACTGTTTTTTTTGATAACTAATCTATTTGACGCGAATTAGAGCTATTAATTTTATCAAGTACTATTAATTATGCATAAAATTTCATAATAAAAAAAAAATCCAAAAATCTACTTCAAAAGAAAAATAAAATGAATTTTTTATTTTCTAAATATTTGTATTTTCATAATGTGCTTTTAAAATTATAAAAGAAAAATTAGAGCTTTGCTCTAAAAATGTTTATTCTGAATTTAAAAAAAAAATTTCTAGTCAAAAGGGTTTTATAAACCCTAAGCCTAGAATACTTTAAATCATTTAATAGAATTATAGCCAAAATTTTGCATATTCAATAATTGAAGTCAGGCCTGCATAATTGCTCTTAAAAACAATGTTTAATGATTGTTTTTATGATTGTTTATTGTTTTTCATTCACATTGATGATAAATTAATTTTTGAAGAAATAAATGAATTAATCAAAACAAAAAAATTTGAAAATAATGGTAATGAGAATATTCAAAATAAGTTTTTTAGTAGTACAATCTTTTTTTCAAAAACCTGAAAACATAAAATTAATCTAAAGGTGTCAAAGAATTTTTATTTAAATTTACGTCACTCTTTAAAAATGAAAAAATTTATAATTTTTGTATTTTCAATTTTAGTTAAATAATAATTAAATTTTTTAAAATGTAAAAAAAATATTCCTTGAAAGAAAAAAGGAAATTTTGTTTAAATTTTTTAAAAATTGATAAGTTCTAATTGATTGACATTTGAATAAAAAAGAAAATAGAATACTCACTTGTTTATGCTTGAAAAAAAAATATAAAAAAACAATTTTCGAATCAATTATAGATGATTCTTTGAACTTAACATATCGAAATATTGTGTCAATAATTGAATATTACACAACTAAAATTTTCAAAGTATAAAAAATAAAAATTACCTTAATTTTGAGATGCTAATTTTACGGCTTAATAAAAACAACAAACTCAGGGATGACTCAGCTCAATTTATAAAAAATTAAAAAAAATTAAAAACATGAAGATCAATCAAATTACTATATTATGCAGCAATTTTGCTACATCCAATATCTCAACTCTAAATAAATTTTGCAAAGTTACTGCATTTATTAATTAAAAAAATATACTTAATAATTCAAATCTTTTTTGGCATAATTTTTATTCTAATTTGACAGCTATTTTTATTCCTTTAACACTAGAAGCACCAACGAGTCAAAATGACTCTTTTACGATTTTTGGCCGCTAAAATCAAAGTCAATTTTTGTTATTTGAGAATAATATTTTTTTTCAGCATAAAAATAAGAATAACTTTCTAAATTAACTAAATTTAAATTCAAAAAAATTTGTCTTAGGGCCAAATCAAGTATGTACTACTAGAAGCACAAACGAGTCAAAATGACTCTAATCTAAGTATTTTTTTTTTAGCATAATTTTTTTTCAGCATAAAAATAAGAATAACTTTAATAAAAAATAAAAAAAATTTGTTCAAATTCGTTTATCTGGTAATTATAAAGCGACAAATTTTTGTACAAAAGAAATAGAGAGTATTTGTAAAAAGTGTGATTGACCATGGATATTTTATAAGGCCTAAGAAAAGACTTAAATTTATTAATTTACTATTTTTATTCAATTAATTTAATAATTTAAATAAATTTGAACATAAAATATATGATTTATTCTTTATTTTTTTAATTCAAATTTAAATTTTAAATTTTTTTAAAATTTCAAAAGTAGAACTTTGACTTTTAACTTTTTTTATAAAGTCATAAAATTTATGAGCAAGACACTCCAAATTATTTATGATGTTTCACTCACCTGCAACAGTTTGTTGACTACAAACAGTTTGAAAAATGTAAAAATCTTAAAGGCTTTTTTCTAAGAAATCTCATAAAAAATTTATAAAAATAATTTGGACGATGGCTTTTGACGAATAATAAAAAAACATAGAGAAAAGCATTATAGAATAAGAAAATAAAATGTAGATTATTTATTTAAAAATTTATTTTTTTTTTTTTAATAAAACATTTGTAACTATAGTATAAAAAATTAGGAGTATAGCTATTATTTTTTCTAAAGTTACTAATAAAAAATTAAAAATAACAAAAATAAGGTTAGAAAGGGATAAAGTTAAGGCATTTACCAATAATACTGAACTTGAAACATTTCTCAGGAACGATTTACATCGAAACATATAAAAAAATGGTTCACAGACTCTTAAATGTAACGAATGCCAAATGGAAAAAGAGGCTAAAGGATGCTAAAGGAAATATGACTTTTGAGTTAATTTTTGACTTTTGACCGACTCTGAATAGCTTTTATCTTTTTTTTAATATTTCATAAAACAATAAAAAAGAAAAAATGCTTTGTACTCAAACAGAAATTGGAAGACACATCCAAGATGATGAAACATTTATTTTTCCTTTAATTATTTCACCACTGATAAGAAAAAATTAATAGTTTAAACTTGAAATTTTTTTTCAATAAGAGACTTCTTAGACATTACCCGATAACTTTGAAGATATTTTTCCAAGAAAAATAAAATTAAAAAAAAAACTATTTTAAATATTTTTTTTATTATTCTATTTTCGGATTTTACTATAACAATAACATATTTTGTAAAATATTTAACTTACTTTGTTGTTGAAAAAATGAATTTTTAAAGTATGAATTAATGTTTTTAATTACTTAAGAAAAATATTATGCTAATATGAGTCTTCAATTAGATCTTTAATCTATATAATTAAATGTAATATGGAAAATTTGAACAAAATATAATTTATTGCTGTATTTTCCTAATTGGATTTTTTAATTTGATTATTAAATAATTGAATAAAAAAAGCTTCACCTCAAAAAAACTCAGAATTCAAACAAATTACGTAATTAGAAGACTTATAAGATTATAAGAATAAATAAATTGTGAATTATAAGATTAAAGGATATGGGGCAATCAGGTCTAAAATAGCACTTTTCACATTTTTTAACTTTTCTATAGTGATTCTTGTAGATCTTGACGCGCTGATTCCAAATATATGTGTATTCTTTGTCCTAGGTAATTATTTTATGAATTATAGCCTTCGGAAGTTTTTAAGGGTATATTAGGTTTTTAAGCCAGTTTAAAGACTGTTTTAATTGATAAATACCAAAAGTAAGAGATTTTATATTCACAATACATGGATAAGATATTCATCATGTTCATCAATGGATCCGATTCAAGAATGGTATTGCGAATGTATAGCTGGTTCAAGGGTTTTTGGGGCCTGCTCCCATGTAACAAGTGTAATTTGGTACTTAGGCTTTGCAAGACAAAATCTGAAAAAGATTGTATCAAATAAAAGCAAAACTTTTTATAATTTTTGCTTTGACCGCAGTAAACAAGATAATTTTGAGAATGATGATACAATTTCAAACGACGACGACATTTCAGATACTGAATAATTGAAATAATTAAATTAAAAAATATTTTTTGTCTTTTAAAAAAGTTATTTTATCCAGCTTTTTCCAATATTAAACCAATTGATTAATAAAACTTCTTTGATAGATAAAAGTTTTCCAAGAAGGGTTTCAATGCAGGATCTGATTTTCTAGTATGTTTTAGAGACTGAGCAACCCGAAAAAAATACATTTTTTTTTGGGGGGGTGTCCTTTGACATGGGGGTACCCGGGGGTCTAAAGCGAGGCATAGCCAATTTTTGGTTTTTCAAGGATAGTTCATTTTTTACGTGATTTTTTTGACTTGATACTATTATTTTCAGATTCTTTGCTCTTTTCTGAACATTTTGGTGTATTTTTTATAAAAAAATGATAAAATTTGACCAAGTTATGGCTTAAAAACCTAATATACCCTTAAAAACTTCCGAAGGCTATAATTCATAAAATAATTACCTAGGACAAAAAATACACATATATTTGGAATCAGCGCGTCAAGATCTACAAGAATCACTATAGAAAAGTTAAAAAATGTGAGAAGTGCTATTTTAGACCTGATTGCACCATATCCTTTGATCAAAATTTTTGTTTGATTTAAAAAAATTAACAACTTGAAATCAAGCATCGAAATAGAAGTTGAAGAAAAAGCATAAAATTCGTCCAAAATTTTACCTTTAGAAAATTTTTAATATTTAAAAAAATGACAATAGATAAATTCAGTTTCTAAAAAACACAACAAGTCTATTGAAATTTATTAAAAATAAATTGTTGTGTTCTAAGTCTTTTTAATTTTGATTTGTTTTTTTTTAACAAAAATTCACAATGTCTACAAAAACAATTTTTATTCGTTTTAACCATTTAAAAAATTCATTGAAAATAAAATAAATTTTTCATTGTGTAAAAGACCCTGTACCCCAGACCCTGTTTCTCCCAACAATAAAGAGTCAAGATAATGGATCCGAGGACCCAAATCGAGATATGTTTTTTTAAAGGTCTTAATAAAAATAGCCATAAAGTGGATTATTTTGTGCAACCGGTAATGAGGAAATAATTACAGCTAACCATCTTGATAATAGCCCGTTGGCAATGCCAAAATCGTTGCACTTGTTAATAAAGTTGCTAAAAACCACTCTAGAAGCCCCTCACCAAACTTACTCAGCCCCGCAATTATATCACATTGGAAAATATAACCAAGATCCGCTTCTGCCTAAATTCAATCAAATACCAGGCCTGTTCCGCCTAACGTTCATTTGTAAATATGAAAGGAAATGCAGTCTCTTAATCAAGATTGATGCTTATAGAGAATGAAGAAGATGAGGACATCATTTTCTATGAAGGGGGAGAAGAAGAAAGAGAGTATATGGACTCTTTGCAGGATTGCAGAATGACTTATGAAATGTTTAATAGCCACGTAGGAGAGACAAGAGTGAGTCCGTTTACAAAATTCTCGGAAGCTTACCTACCTCAAGCCATGCTTGTATTTGGATGATTCTTTTCTGCAAACGACATACTTTGCAGTGAGAGAAGGAAGATGGACATGGAAAATTGATGTGCTAGACTATGACGAATCAGAAAACCACCGAATAAATGGAAAAATTTTTTTTTGTTTTTGTTATCTTATTTTTGTTTTTTTTTTTTAATATTACCTCTTAGACATCGGGAGATGTCTTCTGTGGATGACGGAGAAATGTAATACACCCTGTTCCTCAGGCCCTGCTTTTCTCTCTCTATATCTTTCTTTTTTATATATGCTGTATTTAGTTTTTAGTTAGTTTTTTGGAAATAAAGATTTAGAAGTGTAATTTTCTTTTTTAATTTTATTTAATGGTGCCACGCTTTTAAATTGACAAAAGACCTGATGGAAATTTTCTACTAAAAAAAATTACTATTTGGTTAAACAAAAAATTAGCTAGAAATATTTTTTTTAATTTCATTGGCAATAAAGACTCGAAAAAACATTAAAGAAATGATAATTCTTGTAATGTTTACATCTCATTTACCTCATCTCAAGTCCCTTTTTAAACTCTCTACCAGAGAAAAACAGTATCTTTTTAAACAGCTGTTTGTGTTCTCCGAAGTTTAAAGATTCTTAAATTAACTCATTAAAAAATTTTAAACTTTGTAAAAAAATAATTTAAGATTTTTTAAATTAGGCTTGTAAATATTTTATTTTTTGGTTTTTTATTGACTTGTTAATTCATTTT
The DNA here is from genome assembly GCA_010279815.1 of Brachionus plicatilis. Classification (NCBI taxonomy): domain Eukaryota; kingdom Metazoa; phylum Rotifera; class Eurotatoria; order Ploima; family Brachionidae; genus Brachionus; species Brachionus plicatilis. Next base: position 257,544 of record QEOQ01000697.1, read on the forward strand.
AATTAAACAAAATTTTATTTTGATGATCAATTTTATAAACTAAAAAATACATCTTCATTTTTAACTTTGTTTTCAGAATAATAATAATAATCAAGATACTGATTTATAAATTTAATATTTACACACACCTCTTGACTTGGTTTTTTCAATATCATTCAAAAAAACGAATACCTGTTAAAATCTAATTTCAATATTAATATTGTTAAAAAAAAACATAAATTGAAAGTACAAAAATTTATTTCTCTTTTATAGAAAATATAAAATTACTTGAAGGTTTTGAAAAATTAAAATCTTTAATAATGTTTTTATTGAGCTTTCTTTCCGTGATATAAAAAACAAGTCCAAGTCCGGACTTTTTTTTTTTTTTTTTCAAAAGTCCAACCAAAGACTTTAAATTTTTTTTGTTTTGAAAATTTTAAAGCCTGGACTTGGACTTTTTTTTGGGACTTTTAAACAACTCTGTAAATAAGTTCATGAAACTAAACAGTAGTTTTATTTTTTATTAAATTTTCTATAAGACATTTGTTACCATTTTATAATATCTGTAAACTGATTGTTTTGACACAAAGAACACAGCAATGTCACGATAAATTTAGAGATAAAATAAATAAAACTAAAAAGCGTCATTTTCTATAAGGATTTTTTAATTTAAGCGAAATAATATAAAATTTCTAATTTACATAAACTACGTTTAAATTGAATTTTTTTTTCGAATGGGCCTTCGCTTTAAATTATTTGATGAATATACATTTGTTTAAGATGTAAAAAATCTAAAATTTGAGAATCCAATTTCAATTTAGATCACAATTTTGAATTACTTTAAATTTTTATGATAATTTTTAATTTTAATAAGTTTGTTTTAAGATAAAATAAAAAAGTAAATATTAAATTATGTAACACAGTTTTTTCCGACATTCTAATGGCTTTATATTGATTTTTTATTACTAATTAAGCAATAATTTCTTAATTAGTTAAAAAGTTGAGCAATGGTTTTTTTTTAAATTTAAAACAACCAAAAAAATTGCTTTGAATCCACTTCATTTTAAGAAGAATAATCTAGAATATTAAAAAATTTTAAGATTTTTTGCAAAATGTTAAAAATTTGCCATTTACCAAAACTAAATTTTAAATTATCTTCAACTATAGCAAAAATAAGAAATTTGTCTTTATGATGTTTATTTTTTATTATTCATATATCTTTAAAAAAAGTAGCTAAATATTTCAATATTTGAATGGGTTTACGGAATGGGAAATTATTGATTCTATAAGTAATTAGAAATGACGATTATATTTTTAAAAAAATATTTATTTTAAAAAACTTTCGAATAAAAAGTAAATGCGTTTCGAACAAATGGTCATCTTCAGATTTTAAGACTGAAAAAAAGAATAAAGTTTAAAAATAAAAATAAAAAAATTTAATTCTTCAAAAATTGGTCATTTTATCTTTTTAATAGACTCTTTTTTTAATATTTAATTTCAAATTTTAAGTTTTTGAGCACAAAATGAAAAATAAAAATTTTCAAAAACAATAAAAATGGACTAAAATTCTAATACATCTTTCACCATTCATCGTTTACAATGATACGAAATTTTTAATTATATTAAATCAGTTTATTTTAATTAAAGTTAAAAGAGATTTGATGAGTATAAAATAATAAAAATATAAGGACAAAATAAATTAAGTAAAGAAATATTGTTTTCAGAATTTTGGCTTTTCAAAAATTTCTTTTGGAATTGTGCTTCGGTCCTTTGTGTCAAATATCCTTCTCAGTTCTGTGACCTGTTCTTCTTCTTTCTCACATCTTATTACATCCTTGATTATATAAATTTTTGAAGCACATGCTTCTTGAATAGTCACACATGTGTCGAATTCAAGAATTTCTGATATCTCAAATATCTCGCTTACTATGTCGTCCTTGATGTCAATATCACCCATATATTTTATCAGCTCATTCGTTAATCAATTTGAGTCCAACCTGAGGAAGAAATCTAATTTGATTAGCTTTATTTTATGTTCAGTTGGTTCAATGTTCATTGCATGGAAAAGTTTCTTGGTCCTACACCTAGTTGAAATAAAATTTATCATATTTTTTGTCAGGAAGGAATTTGAATAATCAATAAAAAAGAGAAAGAATAGAAAGTTCTCGTGTCAGAAGAAAACAATAGAAAAGTTTTGTTGCGTTGCGTGGTTGTCGGTTTAGAAAATACAGTAAGCTTGAAAATAAAATAGCACGAGTCAATAGCGTTGCTGAACACGAAGCCAAACACTTAAGCAAGGATTTAATCAAAGTGAAGCCAAATAAATAGTGGAAAAAAAAAAAAAAAAAGAAAAAAGACAGAAAAATTTTATTTATTAAATTATTTTAGTGGTGTTAGGCCGATACGAAAATGGCAAAGCGAGGTATGGGAAGTAATTTGAACTACGACGGTGAAAATGTGGACTATGACGAGTTTTATAAAGCTTTCGGATATGATTCAGCCATGTATGGTTGGGACAGTATTCAGCAAGCAGCAGTGATAGCATATTGTTTGTCAGGTAAAGCACTAAGAGTATTTAATGGAATGGAAGAAGCTGAACGAAAAGACATTAGGAAAATATTCGATAAACTGAAGGAAACCTGTTTCAGACCAACCGAATACTACCTTAACCTGTTTTACAGTAGAATCCTTAATCCAGGCGAGTCATTGGCAAGTTTTGCAAGAGATTTAGAAAAACTAGTAGACAAGGGTCTACCAGGTTTGGATGTGACTGTGAAGTCGAAATTGTTAAAGGCGAGACTAGTGTCAAGTGTGCCGGAAACAACGAAAACTTTCCTAGAACTGATAGCAGACAAGAAATGGTCAGAATTTATAGTAATTTTTGAAAATCAAGTCGATTATAAGTCAGTTTTGCCAGGACAGTTTAAACAAGAAATAGAGATCAATAATGCGGTTCCTAAGCCTCAGTACGAGAACAGAAGGTTTGTTGGGAATTGTAATTATTGCAACAAACCAGGTCACAAGTGGGCAATGTGTAGAAGACGTATGTTTGACGCGGATAAGAAGGGTGAGTCTAAAGACACGAAGTACGAGAGAAAGCACCAACAGCAGACGCCAAATTACCAAATGCAAAGTCAAAATTATCAACACAGATGCATCAAAATCAAAACCAGAATGTGTATAATAACAAACAGAATTATAACCAGAATAGGCCGAAGACGTCTACTTTTACGATCGAAGCTGAAGTGGAAGATGAGTCAGAAGTAGCCGCTAATACTGTGCAATGCGAGTCTTTCAGCTTAGATCTAGCACGTGCAATCAAACTTACCAGACTGGAAACAACAGTAAGTGTTGGTAACTGCGTATTTAGTGTTCCAATGTTACTAGATAGTGGAGCAACAGCGTCATTTATTAATATAAGCAAGTTGCCAAAAGAGCTTGCAGAAAAAGTAAACAAGGTAATTTCAGGACAGTCTGAGTTTAATGACCTCGGTCTAGAGCGCGTGGAAGTAAACATCAAGTCAGCTCTAAATTGGCAGGCAGTAGCGCGTGCAAGAGGAACGGTGAGAATGCGAATTAACAGTTGGAGTGCAGAGCATGAATTTATTTTTACAACCATAACAGAAAGAGCAATTTTAGGGGTCGATTTTTTGAAGCGTTTCAAGGCGATTTTTGACTACGAAAAAGAGATCGTCAGTATAAGTGATAACCAGATTTGACACCAGATAAATTGTTTATGTGAAGAACCAGTGACGAGCGAAAATGATACCACAAATAAGAATTAGGGAACAGTGAGAAGTTCCGTGATTGTTAGACCTAAGACAGAAATGTTAGTTGAAATCCAGGTAAAGACCAAAGACAAAATAGTAATGTTCGAACCGAGACCGGAAAAATCGAACAATTTAAACCAGGAAGTTATCTGGGCAAGAAGTGTAGGAAATGTCTCCAGTGAGGGAAGACTTAGGGTAAGTGTCATGAACATTACGGAAAGGGACATTATGTTGGAAGAAGGCGCAGAGGTTGGTGCATGGGAAGAGGTTGAGAAAGACGAAGAATCCGAAGTAGAGAGAAACGAGGATGGGGATATTAATTGGAATACTATCCAAATAAACCCAGAGTTGACAAATCAACAGCAGAAATCATTAAAAGAGTTGATTACAAAGTACAAGAAAGCGTTCAAATGGACAGAGTATGATGTGGGGACAACTCACGTCGCGAAACATGGTATCGACACGAACGGTGCGAAACCAATTAAACAGAAGCAATACAGGATGCCGCAGGCAGCGCAAGAGGAAATTGGGAGACAGATAAAGTCAATGCTAGATAAAGAAATTATCGAGGAAAGTAAAAGCCGAAGTCTACGTTCATTTGGTCAGAAGAATGCCAGAAAGCGTATGAGGAGCTAAAAAAGTTACTTGTTCAAGCACCAATCTTGATTTACCCAAATTTCAAAGGCGAGTTCGAAATTTATACTGACGCATCGAATTTAGTACTGGGCGCTGTGTTAGGACAGCGGATTGAAGGTATTTTTCACCCAATTGCGTATACAAGCCGGTTGTTAAACAAGCACGAGAGGAACTATTCAACATCGGAAAAGGAAATGTTAGCGATTGTGTACGCGTCCAAGGTTTACCATGCGTATATTTTTGGGAGGCCGTCTTATCTTATCCAAAATAATTTGGATAAGACGGGGCAAAAAATTTATTTACAAAAAAATCATCACTAAAGTGAAATACTTGTTTCAGTAAATCACCAGAGAAAATTTCTTTATCATTACCCAGATTATTAGCACATATTTTTAAATGTTTCTCAAACCATTTTGGAGAAACATATTTCTTAAAACACTTTGGACAAATTATATTTGGTTTTTCCGACATTATTTAAAAAAAATATAAAACAATTTCCAATTAAGAATAAAATATGTGAAACTAATTAACATAAAAATTTCTATTTTTCAATTATGAAAAATGACTCAAGAAAATTGAAAATATAAAGAATAAATTTTAATAATAAAAAAATAAAACTTAAAACCAAGTCCAGCGAAGGCAAGAAAAAGTTGAAATTTTTATTTGATCAATTTAAGGTAGCTTCTCACACTTTCTGGTCAAAAATATGTGAGCAGAAGGCTTAAGTGAGAACGACGGACTACCAAATTTGTAAAGTTCACTTAAGACTTAAACTCTTGAAAATGTTTTCGATCAGCCAGGAAACAACGATCTTGTATTTTTCTTGACGTCAAAAATTTCAACTTATGATATTTACCATGCGTATATTTTTGGGAGGCCGATTCAGTTTTTCACAGACCATGAGCCTTTAAGCACATTGGAAAAAGCCAAAGAGCCCAATGGACGTCTTTAAAGGTTATTGCTAAAATTGGAATAACTGAATTACAAGATAGTATATCATCCAGGAGCTTTAAATCAGACAGCGGATTTGTTATCGAGAACACCTCAGGTGTGTGTGAACAAGCTGGAAGCGGATGTGAAAGTAGACTGGGAAGAAGAACAGGACAAGGACCGGGAAATCGCAGTGGTTAGGTTAGTAGTAAAAAAAGGCGATACAAAAGAGTTTTTAGACTTAGACAATTCAGCATACTGGAACAATAATAAGGAATTTTTATTTATAGAAAATGATGTTTTAAAATTAAAGAACTTTCAAGGAGAAAATTCCATCGTAGTTCCCAAACAACTACGCAAGTTGGTTTGCCAGTTATACCATGACGAGATTTCAGCAGGGCATCTTAGTTACGAAAAAACCTACAAAACCATTTCCCGTCGTTACTATTGGCCTCAGATGAAGTCCGAAATTTATGACTATTGCAAGAGTTGCGAAAAATGCCAGTTGACTAAACCAAAGAATGTACACAACAGGAGTCCATTAATTAAAATTAAGGTACAATTTCCGTGGGATCTAGTGGGAATAGACATAGCGGGACCGTTGAAATTAACGAAAAATGGAAACACACATTTTTTTCTACTAGTTGATTATGTTTCAAAGTATTGCATCACAGGTGAGACTCAGAGGACGACAGCAGACAAGACCATTATTTTTGTGAAAAGAAGAGCGTTGGAAATTTTTGGGGTGCCATTCGCGATTTTGAGCGACCAAGGCCGGAATTTTGAAGCAAGAGAATTCGACGAGTTTTGCAGAGAACAGGGAATCAAGAAAATACGCACTACGGCATATCACCCGCAGTGTAATGGTTTGGCGGAACGCACCATCAAAACATTTAAACAAATGTTGAGCTCATACGTGGCGGATAGTCACGACGACTGGGACGAAATATTAGGCCAGGTTACGTTTGCATATAATAACGCTACACACGAGTCAACAAGTTAAAGACCAAATCAAATAATTTTTGGAACAACACTGATGAACAAGTGCGACAGAAAATTGCAAATTGAAACTAGTGAGCCAGTAGCGTCGCGCGAAGAAATCCAGAAAAAAGTTTCAGAAAACATCGAACAGGCGCAACAAAAGCAAAAGAAGCAATACGACAAAGCGGTGAGGAATAACCAAGTGTTTAAAGTAGGCGATCTGGTAATGTTGTCGAACAAAAGGCAAAAAGTAGGACAAGTCAGAAGTTTCGTTCCGAAATTTCTAGGGCCTTTTGAAGTTACGAGTATCTTGGGTGACGTTAATTTTGAGGTCCGTGACGTGAAAACAGAAAAAAAACAAATTGTGCACTACAATAGGATGACACGTTACGTGGCAAGAGATCACGCTAATATGATGGAAAGTATCAGTTCAGATTCAGGTAGCAAATGGAGAGAAAACAAGAAAACCATTGCGATCCGCAGGAAGAAGAAGAACCAAGTGAGACCAGCAAGCGAACAAGATGGAAGAGAAGAGACTAGGTCAGAGGTTGTTGAAATCGAAAATGGAGCTTCGCAAACAAATTACGAACCAAAACCAGCAGGCACAAGCGAACAGTAACATAGAAGAAAATCCACCTGAGGATGAAACGGTAATTATTCCACAGTTGGAAACACTTGGGCAGGAAAATTTAGAAGGGGAAAGTAATCCAGAAGGTCCACACAATGAAGAAGAGATCTTAGAAAAAACCATGTACGGTACACCAGAGAAAACGACAGGACCAGTAGGAGCAGTGAAAGAAAACTATAGGTGCGATGAGTGTGATTTCGTAACGAGCACAGCTGGAGCATTAGGCTCACACAAGCGGATACACAAAAAAAGGGAAAAGCTTCCAAAAGAGCAAGGGTCTAACGGCAAGTTAACCACCAAAATCTAGAACTCTATTTAACCCTTTTTACACAAACTATTTTTTTTATTTTTTTTTTATTTTTTATTTGTTTCGTTTAATGGAAGTCCAAATATTTATTTTATGGATTTAGTCCAGAAATTGCAAGTTTTGAAGTTGTTGATTTTTTTTTAAGACAGTTTTTTTTAGACAGTTAAACACATCTCACAGTTCAGACAGTTAAAATACAGTTAAGTCAAATGAAACAAGACAAATTATTTACACTATTCCAGGAGTGTTTAGTTGTGCAAGAAGCACGAGTCAAGCTAGGAATTTTCTTTTCTCTTTCTAACAATTAAAGTTACAAACACTACTTGTTTTATTTTATTTTTTGCAACTTTTATTTTATTTTTTACAACGACTTGATTGTCAAAAACGTGCCAGGTGTAGTAAATAGCCGGGACTCGTTAAAGACCCGGCTCAACGATAGGACCCGCGAGGAAGGGCTCTCGCAAATATTGGTATGCCACCTCGTGTCGAACAACCGGATGGAGCCGGGACACGCATTTGTGGCGCTCACCCGCCTAGAAGATAATGAGGCCATGCTCGACTGGACGGGCATGGTCTTTCATGGCTCAAGACTCAAATTCGAAGTCAACCGGGTGTGCGGGGTGAGACGCCGCAAAATGGAAGCTGAACTAAGACTTCCCCAGCGGAAGGAGGACGACGAGGAGTTCTCCGGGCCCGAGAACCTGCCGGACGACGAGCCCCTGGACGACGAGCGAGGGGGCCAAAAGCATGCGGCGGAGGAATGTGACCCTCTAGCCCTTCCCCCCCAAGACGCCAGGAATGACGACAAGCGCGGGGGCCAACAGCAAGCGGCGGAGGGATGTGACCCTCCTTTTTTAAATAAAAAAATACCAAAAATTGAATATATAAAACTCTAAGTTTTGCTTCTTTTTCAAAATGATTGTACACTGTGTTGCAAATTAGAGAAAATTATTTTTCATTTTCTTGAAATCTTAATTCTTAATCTTTGATTTATAAAAATATTTTCATAATATATTTTTGTATTCTTTTGAAGAAAATCGTCTTTTTTATTTTTTAAAATTTTTTAAAAACTAATCAGAATTATTCTAAGAATTTAGATCCTGAAGAAGGTCACTTTTGGTCGAAACGCGTCGATCGTTTTATATTAGAAAAAGTATAAATTACAAATAGTCGCATTTTGTTCTATAATTAAAAATATCATATTACCAAAAAGGGAATAAGATTAAAGAAATTAATATATACAAAAAAAATATCTTATTTAAAGTAAAATAAAAATTATTATACCGATTTAGAATTAATATCTTTATTAATCAAGAAATTACAATAACATAACTCTTTTCATACATATTCATTATATATTGCAACCAGTGACAATTTGAGTATAAAAACTATACTAAGATACTAAATTAAGAATCACAAAGGAAATACAATAGAGTCCAAATTAAGCATATTTTCACACGTTAACAATATTTAAAAAAAAACATTTAACACAAAAAAATTGTGTTTGAAAATAATTCTTAAAGGGAATTTTTTTCAACACAAAAATATTTATAATAAAATAAATTTTTTCTAATTTTAAATTTTATTTAATGATATTTATAAGTGGAAGTTAGGTAAATAAAGTAAATTTCGAAGCTTAAAGAAAAGAAATTAAAAAAAATTAGTCTCTAGAAAACCATTTTCCCGCATTTTTTGCTCTACCTCTTTTAGGTTTATTGACAAATTGGTCCTTTTTATTAATCAGTTCTTTTAATGCCAATAAATGTGCACAATATCCTAATTTAGTGAAAAACTTGCAAGAACATTTCTTACTGTTAAGCTCAACCTTATAACAATTCTTGAATAAATTTTTTTTAAATTTTTCCAACAAGCCATTAATTTTTGTGTTGAGAAGAAATCATTTTGTTCTGAGCGTTTTGAAATTGTGTTGAATGGTTATTTTTTGTGTTGAAAAAGGAGACCGTTTTCAAATTATCACTACTTTGGAGCTCCTAATCCATAGAACAAAAATAGGATAAAGTAAAGTAATCTTTGAGATTTTTCTTTTTCAGTATCAGTAATCTTTGAGATTTTTCTTTTTCTTTATGAGATTTTTCTTTCTTTATCTTTCTTTTCTTTATAGTTAAATCTTTAAACAAGAAAATAGAATATTTATGGTAAATTGAAGTTTGAGATCAAGATCAAAAGATCAAAATATAAATTGTAATATTTTTTCTAATAATAGAGTATAAAAAAATTTTTTCCAAAAAAATTACTTGACATGTCATGTCAAGTTTATTTTCTTATTTGAAATTTTAAAATGTCCCTTTTTTTTAACTTTAATAGATTCAAATATCTTAATTGATTTAAATGAAAACTTATTTTTCAAGACAAAAAAATTTAATTTTTTATAATTTATAATTTATATAACTGGTAGAATGAAATTAATTTTGTTTGAATGAATGGATATAAAAGTTATAAATTGAAATTTGTGAATTAACTTAATTTGAATAATTTAAATTATTGATAGTTTTTGTTAAATAAATTAGAGATCGATCATTTTGATGTTAATTTGATAATGAACCATTTTTAGACATAACATGTCTAGTAGTGTTTAGTATTTATTTTTTCAAAATTATCAAAATCATTAGATTAATTAAGTTTTAAATTTTTAAATGATCGTTTTGATCTTAAAATTTGATCTGAAACCTCAATTTGCCATATTTATAATAATAAAACTTAAAATTTAAAAAACATTCAATAAATTTAAAAATAAAAACTAAATAAATAATAAAACTCGCTCTGCGTGATTAACTCAAGTTATTCATTCTATAGTTTTAAATTACTACCAATACTAAATGCATATTATAAAATTAAATTCGAATTCTTATCATATAAATTATTCTTTATTCAATGGTTCTTCATTAATTTTGATTCTTTTCCCGTCTATTTTTTCAATTAAAAAATGTTTTAAACGATGTTTTGAAATTTTTCATATTTTTTTGTTGTTTAATAACTTCTGATATTTTCTCTCTAAGGTTCTTTTAACTCGACATTATTAACATTTATAACTTTAGGTCTATTTCTGCTTGTCACTTCTATGTTTTGTTTTGAAATATCTTTAGTTTTTTAATAGACAAAATAATAAAATTATAAAATTCATCTTCCCAATGAATTGTAATATAATAAAAGACATTTATTTATTGTATAACTCCATACATAGACAATGAGAAAAGAACCCATTGGATATTACAGGTTCTTTAAAAAAAAAATCTTTTTGGTTCCTTTTAGGTTCTTTATGGTACTTTATGGTTATTTACTTTGACCTTTGTTGCGGCCTCTGTGGTACCCAAATAAATAAATAAAACTAAAGCTAAAATATCTAAAAATTTATTAATTCTAAAATTGCAGCAAAAAATTATAGATTAGAAAAAAAAACAAAAAATCATGTTTCTTAACTATGAACTAAAGAACAAATGTCCAAAAAAAATAAAAATTTATGATTCTTCTCAATAACATACCTATGTTATTTTTTTTGATAGAATTTTGAACGTTCTTAAACAATAAATTATTTTGATAATTCGTGTCTATGATAATCAAACATGATGGAATTTATTTAAATTAAAAGCTTCTAAAATAAATGTCAAGCTAATTTGTTTATTTGGACCAGAAAATTCAAATTTAATTTCCTTGTTTGTGCGACAAAATTTCATGCTCGACTATTTAGATCGTGGATAGAGATAGCCAAGACCTTTTTTTGCTCAACAAAAATTTTTCTAATTAAATTAGTCTTTGAATTGGATCGACTTGGCCGGACTTGTTGAAGTCCAAGTTGTCGAAATTATTTCTCTAATAGCACTTGAAGCTAATATTTTTAATTAACTAAGTTTCAAGTAGCTTTTTTTTTCTCGATCAAAAAAAATATTGAAAATTTATTAAAAGTTAATGTTAGATTAACAAGTTTAGGAGCTCAATTTTTTTTATTAAAATCGATTTTTAGCTCTGAATTTAGAACAGACTCAACTGTTCCTGTGTTCAATACAAATATATATACAAATACTTGCTGTTTGTTTGATTTTATGGAATCAAATAAATAATTCTTCATACCGGATTTTAATCTCTAAATTTTTCAATTCTCATACAGCCTGTGAACTCAACTGGCTTTGTTTTCCAGACCGAAAATTTCATTTCCGATTCATTCGAGTTAAAAATACTTGAGGTTACACTCTTTGAGCAAGCGTGCTTCCTCAATAGACCAAAAGATTGTTAGGCTGCTTTTTAAGTTTTTTTCTTTAGGATTTTTTTTATTAAATTATTTTATAAAAAGCCTTAAATTTTTTCAATATCTTTTTTTCGTTATTTTGTCAAATTAACAGTGTCGAGCATAACGATGACACTTAAAAAACTACGAAAAATTGATTATTTAAATTTTTTTCAATTATTAAATTAAGGATTAAGTGAATAAAATTGTTAATTTTAAAATTAGTCTAACAATATTTAAGTGTTTTTAATGAAATTAATTTTTATTGATTTTGTTTGATACAAAATCAAAATAGATATTCTTGTATTCCTTGTATCTTCTTGTTTTATCAAGATGGTGCTGAAGATTTATTAAAACGTTTATCAAAGGATGGTTCATTTTTGCAAGAAATATATTTATTAGAATGTATATTTTTTTTCTTTCAACTTTCGTTTCCCATGGAGCATACGCAGCTAGTTTTCATCATCTCCGAAGTAATGTGACTGCAAGGATTTGTATGCTGACATTCTAAGAATGGTTCAGTTCTTTTTTTTAAGTAAAAAAATCTTTATTATTAAGAGATCTAATGGACATTTAGATTGTTTGCCTCCCGAATTTCATTAAATTTTAATTAGCTTTAAATTTTATTTAAAACTAGAAGCACCAAACGAATCATTTGACTCCTTTAAAATTCATCTTGATCTGTGGGTCTAGTGAATCTTATCTTTTTCATTAAAAAAATGTAGCTAATTAATTTTTTTAATTATTTTGGATCAAAAATATACGAAAAAGTGCTTGGTGCTTCTAGTGTTGTAAAATAACTATGTTACTTTTCTTTTCTAAATTTAAAAATGTCTTTTGAATATATTTTTAAAAATTTTCTGATTTTAGTTATTGCACTCTGAATTAATAAAGGATTTTTTTTATCTAGAAAAAGAAAACCACTTTATTAAATCGGTTTTTGCATATTGTTTATTTATCATAAAATTACTTCAATTTCTTAACTTCTTTGCCACATTTTTATCATGATTTAAAAAATTAATTCAATTTTATGGAACGAAATCTTGAATAATTAGTAGTAGTAGTAGTAGTAGTATTGAAAGCTGTGACACAGGCGAACCTGTGTGAACGTAGTTTATAAGGCTACATTATATCAGCTAAATCCTTATCTGCTATGCCAATTACTAAACCTGATATACCGATCTCCTAAGACTTCCCGACGCCATGTGTGCATCAAGTCTCGACTTGAAACCGTTTACTGTAACCGCATTTACTACATAGGATGGAAGTAAATTCCAGGTGGTTGCAGTCCTGTTAGGCAAGAATTTCCCTCTTATATTGCAATTCCCACAGATCTCCTTAGCAATTTGGTGTGTATGTGATCTACCTACATTCCCCCTTCCTATAGTCATCCCCAGGTCCACCTCCTCTAACCCCCTGGATACTTTATATAATTGTATTAAGTCACCCCTTTTTCTCCTTAATTCCAGGTCAGTGTACCCCAACCTCTTTAACCTTTCCCCATATTCCAGTCCTTTTAGCTCCACCACCATTCCTGTAGCTCTCCTCTGAACTCCCTCTATCTTCCTTATCTCCCTTTTATTCAACGTGTTCCACACCGATGATGCAAACTCTAAATGTGGCCTCACAAAAGTAGGATATAACCTCTTAAAAAGATTTATGTTAAAATATCTTAACGTCTTTCTAATTCTACCTAACACCCAACTCGCCTTATTAACCGCTGCCTCCACCTGTGCCGAACACTTTCCATCGGCCGTGACCATAATTCCCAAATCCTTCTCCACTTCCGTTGTTTCCAGTTCAAATCTATCACCATCCCACTCAATCCAATACTTGTCCCTAGGATTATTTTTTCCAAAGTGCATGATTTTACATTTTGGGCCGTTCAAACTCATTGACCAAGTCTTACACCATTCCACAGTATTATTAATGTCCAACTGAAGTCCGTTATTTAAGCCTAATTTATTTACTGCTATCACCTTATTGTCATCCGCATACATCTCACATTCATTTTCTAAACATTCTGGCAAATCGTTAATGTATACTACAAATAAAAACGGACCCAATAATTAAAGATGTTTTTGTTTTAACTAAGAACAGGCATAGATTCACAAAATCGAAAATGTCCCTAAGTTTATTGAAGTGATTTTTGACAATTAAATTTTATTAACAAAATACGAATTTTATTATTTTCAAATTTTTACCCATAAAAATTGATTTATATTAATAATGTAAAAAAATATATTTATTATCTGATTTAAAACTTTTGAAGTCTTAATTTTTCTATGATTATTTTGCCTTTTGAAGGATTCGTATTTTGTTTAATTTAAATTAAGCAAACAATTTAGTTCTAATCAATTCGATTAATTTTTTTTAATTTAAATATTTACATTTCATTTTAGAGTGATTGAAAGAATTTCATGTTTTTTTTTGATTTTTAATCTTTCAATAAAAAAACAGTTAAAATCCAATCTTTAAAATGTTAACCATTATGTCCTCGGCTTTTTATTAAATTTCTTTCTTTAATAATTCTAGATTTTAAAAACTCCCGAAAAACTTCTTAAACATTGTTTTGGTTAGTAAAATGTCAGACTCTCATCTTGACATTAATTTTAAGAATTTTAATTTTCCAAAAATATCAATAATTCTTTTTTAAGTCTGGAAAATAAAATAATAAGAAAGCTGAAATAAAATTCAATTAATTTTTTAATAAGCTTGAGGAAATTAATCAAAGTTTTTAGGAAAAAAAAATTTTTTTTATAAATTTTTTTTTCCCAAAAGAAGCATACATCATTTTTTTTTTCAATACAAAGATATGCTGTAATCTGATTCTTAATGTTTCGGCTTACGTCACAGCGCTCAATTTTTGTATTTAATACCTCATTTTGAACTTAATCTAGGATGAATTTTTAAATCAACATTTTGGTTAAAATAGAAGACTAAAATCGATTCCAAATGGTCTTGTTGTATTTTTAATTTTATTTAAGTTTAATGAAAATAAATGTTTAAAAAATATGAATTAGATTGATAATTAGCGCATAAGTCTAAGGGATGAGTATAATGTAAAAAAAAGAAAATCGAGAAATTTTTTTAAAAAAATTTTAAAATGAGATGAAAATTGATTAATTCATTAATTGAATCAGTCAAAAAAATAAGCGATTTCTAAGCGATTTTGGTGATTAAAAAACAGTTATTTGTTTTTTTTATTATTATTATTATTTATTTAAATTTAAATATTATTATATTATTGATTTTGGTATAAATATTTATTAAATAAAAATTTAGAAAATTTTCTAACTTAATGAAGCTTGAAGATTTTTCGATATCTCATAGAATTTAATTTAAGAAAGTATATTTAAAGTGCGTCAGGAAAATGAAATTCTCAAAAATTTTAATATCTGAATTATTATATTTTCAAAGTGACCCCTTTTGGGATAATTGATTCGAAGTGGTACCAAGTAAGTTTTAGCATTGATAAGAAATGAAAAAGCAAAAAAAATTTAATCAAAATCAACAATATTTTTTTTTTAGTTTTGTATTTTTTTTCGTTTATTATAATATTTAAAATTTTCAAAAATTCTATCTAAACTTTACTTTTATAGGAATTTTAAATTTTTCCTTTTTTTTTAAATTCAAGATTTATCAAGAGGTTTTTTGATTTGTAATATCATCAATCATGTTCTATATTTCATTTATTCAAATCTTTTTTTAAAAGTATCAATAAAAAATTTTAAAATTCAAATTCAAAATGTTTTTGATTTCAAATTTATTTGAAAAAATTTAACAACAGCTCATTCAAGTAAAATAATTTAAATTTCTTCTCAAAACCTATAAAATTTAAATTTACGTTATTCGAAATTTTCAACATGTACTTTTTTTCATAGCCCCAAAACAATTTCTTAATCTTTAATCAAAATATTCAAAAATTTTTCATCAAATTTCGAATTTGACATTGGGTCAATTAATTTCTTGTTGTTGTTTAAATTATTTTTAAATTTTTTGACTTTTTTTGATAAGTTTTTCTTTTAAATTTAGAGATATGAAGGAAATCATGCTAAACTAAAATTTAAAATTAAAATATAGAAATAAAATAAAACTTTTTATTAAATACTGAATATTAAAAATTAATAAAAAAACGATCTCCATTTGTTTTAAATTTTATTGATAGTAATCTTTAGCATGTTGATGCGTTTGATTTTCTAAATCGGCCAGATCAAAATAGAATCCTAAAGATGATCATAAAACTAAAATGTGAACACATTCAGATGCAGTTTAGGAAACACTTGAAAATGCGGAAATTGTGATCTTCACACTTAAACTCGTATAATCACTATTTAATTTAGAATTACCTTTTATTTATTCTGAGCGAGGCAACATCCGTTGTTTATCTTGTCAAATATTTGAGTTTTTCGAGGATGTTTTTGCGAATAGATCCTGCTGAGGCGAGCATTGGCCGGCTTAAATGCTCCAATTCATTTAAAATAAACAATTGTATTCACTAATGAGAAACTTAATTCTAAGATATATCTAATTAGATTCGTATTCAAGCAGAATCTAGTTCGCCTTGTTATCAAGACATTTATTGAAAAACAAATTTTTTTAATTAAGGCTTATAACCATGGGGAGAATATGATGAAAAGCGTCTCGATAAGCATAGTCTATGCATTTTTGTTCTATTACTTCCAGGAGTAAGAACGGTTCACACTTTGGTCCAGAAATCATTTTTTTGCTTTATTTTTAAAGAATTAATTAAAAAAATTAAAACTTAAACTTTTTGAGACAAAGGTGCTTTGGAAAAATTAAAATTAACAAAAAGTTTTCTTACTATTTTATTAAATTTAGAATTTATTTTTTAAAAAAGCTTGAAAGTTTAAAAAAAATTGTTGACACTGATGTGTTGCACAAGTTTTTTAAGTTGAATAATTGCTTTTTAAACAAAATATTGCGTTTTTTTTTGTTCAAATATTTATTCAAACTTAAAAAAAGACTTCTTATTTATTTTCAAATAATAAGATTATTTTCGCTTTTTTTATAGTAAAATTTAAAATAGAAATAACAAATTTAAAAAGTTAAAATAATAAATTTTTTCAAGTTTCGTCTCTAGCCTTTATCTAAAAAAACTTGAACAATATTTAAGATTTCTCAAGGAAGTAATGCTAAAGCTTTAAGCGTTAAATCCAAATAGATAAATATCCAAAGCGAAGTAGTGGCAGCTACAGTGGTTTTTAGTTGGACAATAAAATGCAAAGATTAAGTTCAAATATGAGTATTTTATTTTTGAGTCTGAATTTAGAATGGATAAGTTGGCGGTTTAAAAAATGTCAGCATGCTTCACAAGAAGCAAATTAAGATCATAGTTGATTTAAGAAAAAACATTTTTTTATATTTTCCTTTTAAGATGTTAATCCGTAATTTATTTAAAAATTGTATTTAATTTTAGAGAGATTAGTAAGTTTAATCATTGGTACGAAATGCATTGGTACATGACCAATTTTTTTAATTAATAATTCTGTTAAATCTAAGTAGAAAAGTTTGGCAGCCTTTGGATTAATATCAAATTTTTTTTTCGTAAATTTTTATTTATTTAAAATTTTTGAATTTAAAAGTTACCATTTTTTGTTTTACTCAAATAAATTTACTAAACCAATTATTCTTTTGGTCAAAAATCAAGCAAGTAAACTTGAAAATCGGCTTAAATAAAATAGTTTTTTAGGTTTCATAATTTTTTAGCCTACATCCAAGACAATCACAACAAAAATAACTTTTATCTACATTTTTCTTTGAAAAAATTCATTTAGCTTTAATTGATCACCGAATTTCTTTATGTTTCATTCCACATTGTTCAAATGCACTCTTTTATTAGCTTTTGTGTCTCTTACTAAGTCTAATATTTATCAAACAGCCGACAGCTTAATTACTTCTAAACTATTTGTTTTTTAAACAACAATTTTATTCAAACTAAAATTTTCTAAGTGAGTCAAGAATAATTCAAATTAGTTAAAATAAAAATGTTATTATTTTTTTTAATTCTCAAAGTAATCAATTCATTAATACTTAATCAATAATTAATTAATTAAAATTATTAAATTTTTTAAGAAAGTTTTACCTAACTTTTTTAGGAATTAGGATTAGAAAAACTTGAATTGAATGGCAAATATTTAGTATTCTATTTTAATAGAGTTTTCATAAATAATTTAAATTGGTAGTAATTACAATTCATCATTTAAGCTAAATTTTTTACTTTTTTATTATTCCTATTTTTTTCTTTTTTTTACTTTTTTTTATTACTATTTTTTTTCTTTTTATTTATCATCAAAACTACTCAACACGGGACTGAAAGGGAGGTTAATTACCAGTCCAAACTACCCGGGATCCTCCGGTAACTATTATTTTATTAAAAAAATATTAAGCTAAATAAAAATTGTACTAAGAAAAAAGAATATAGATACACCATGCCAAGCTTACTTGTAGGCTAAGTAAAAAGTCAGGTTGTCCAGCTATGAAGATATAAACAAATTAACTTGGAATTTTAAAATCTTTTTATTTGATGTAAAAATTATTTAAAATAAATTTTCATTATCTAATTATTTTTAACATTCTTAAGTATTTAAAAAAAAACTGCAGAGTGATAGTGTCATCCACTTACATTTTTTTAAACTTTCATCATGTAATGAATGAATGGATGGTCTTTGACTGTGTATGATAAATCAATTTCTAGCCACCAAACTTCAAAGTATGGAATTTTTTTTATAGTTCTTTTCATCACTTCCATTAAGGTAATAATTTTAAAAAATTATTTGTACCCAAAATTTATTTGTTTTTATTCAAAAAATCAAAGTTTATTAATACTAAAAAATTTTTAAAATAATATTAAATTATAAATACTTGTTATACTTCCTGTACTCTATGATAATTAAAATAAAGATTTTAATTAATTAATAGTTTAAATATTGATTTTAATTTTTACTAATATTTATCTAATCTACAACGTAGTCGAATCAAGGCTTTTTACCATAAAGTACAAAAAGGAGCAGGTTCAAAATAAAGTAGAAAAAATAAAAAAGGAAAATAGTTTTTAAATTTTTAAATTTCATTTTCTATCCATGAATATTTTCCGCAGAACTTTTGGTGGCAGTTGAAATTAAAATAAATTTTGACACTTTATCATCGATTCTCAAAAATTTTTAAATTATTTCATAAATTTAATCTTTTTTTTTTAAAATTAATTATTATCTTGTTATTAATATGAACTAAGAACATTTGGCTGAAAGTAAATTCTAAGCTAAACTGTCAGGTTGTAACCCAAACTAAATTTGAAATATTTTTATTTTATTTATTTTGAAAATAATTAACCTCCTTCAGGAGTAGTAAAAATAAATAATAATGAAGAATAAAAAAAAATGTTCATAAAATTTTTAAAAAAAATATAAAAAAGTTTATATATATTTAATTTTGAGTTATTTTCTATTCACTTATTCCTTCATTAAAGCTATCCACTGTAAAATAAAATTTTAACTTTGGCTTCGAATTGTTTTTTTTTTGGCAATTCTCTTATTTTAGATTCACTATGATCTTTTATTAGTAGCAAAAAAAAAAAAACAATTAAGCTTGACCGTATTGTTTCGGCTTTTTATTTGAACCAAAAAAGTCATCTATTAGTAGCGTTTTAAGCTTGAGGGTTTTGTCAAGAAAACAACAAAAAACTGATTCAGAGAATCTAGTTGTTCTAGTAGTGCTGAACACAACACTTAACCGAATTACCTAGATTCGTTTAATTAATTGATTAAAAAAATTCAATTCAAAAATTCATTTTGTTTTCGATAAAGTCTAAAAAAATTATCTTTTAACATAATATTTTGAGAGTGGGCAATTCTCAGAGTGTTCTAATGAGTTTATTTATGTGGCGATTTTATGGTTTTAAATGCTAATGATACTTGGAAATTCTCAAGAGTATGTTTTAAATGTTAAAACTTGATATTCAAGTGCTATTTACAACTGTTGTTAAGTGTTTTCTCAGATCGCATCTTTAAGAAGTCAGATGCTGGCAGGAACAAATTTTTACTAATCATTTTACGGCCGAAGATTTTCAAGATTACTATCAAAACATTAATCATACCTGTTACTCTTTGTAGAAAGGTATTCTTAATATTTTTGTTAAAGATTTTATGTTCAATAAAAAAGAGTTGATTTTTTTTTCCTACCGCAATTCTTCTTTTTTTAGCTTATTTTTCTACTTTAATTTTATCTTCTTAAAAAATAAATTTTAAACTTTATCAAATTTTCTTAATCTGTATTAAACATTCAATTTTTTTTCAGTTCTGAGCAGCCTGGGAACCTGCCCTAAAATTATATTTAAAAAAAAAATTAAAATTATATTTTTATTAATAATGAGGGTATTAAAATTAATTGCTTCTCTTTGCACATTTTAAAATCGGTTTCCTTCTTTTTTTTTTGCTAATCCATAGCTAAATATTTTTGTTAAAAATTTACAAATGACTTTTCGGTTTTTTCGGCTAAAGGGTTTAGCACTAGAATCAAAATAAACACTTTCAGGTAAATTTTTTTTAGCATAAAAACAAAAGTGAACTAGTTTAATAATTAATTTCTAATGAACAAAAACCATATTTGTAAAGTAAGCTTTTAAATTTTCATTTTTTATTTACAATCAAAAATTGAATAAGCAAATATTAATGAAAAAAAAAAACTAAAAAAAATTAATTAAAAAAACATTTTTTAGCAAAAAATGCCAGGGTTTGTATGATTACAAAAATAGTTGATCCGAAATTTGTAATTGCCTGGAAACAAAAGCTTTGTTTATTTGTAAAACAATTAACAAGCTTGTAAAATTAGCCAATCTTGAGTTTTATTCGGCCCATCTGGGTCCCATTGAATCGCTTCTCAAAATAATGAGGAAATTTCAAAAGTCCATTATGTGAGCCCATACAAGTCTAATTGATATTTATATGGACTTTATTTTATTGTTATTTGGAGTTTGAGAGTCATTTTTCTGGTATCATTACAATTTATTTCAAGTGTTATATAATTTGAAAGAGCTCTCACTTGTAAAAAACAACTCTTAAAACAAGTAAACAGAATACTATGGAAATAGTCGCAGTGTAAAACCGGTAATCTTAATAATTTTATCCATTCTTATTTTGTCAAAATTACACCAGTCGGATCAAAACAAAAATAAAAAGATCTTAAAATTATTTAAATTTGGATTACAAAAATGTTAAGATTGTAATAAAAAACTTTAAAAATTTAAAAATTTAAGATGATGTGTTAATATTGAAGAAAATTAAATCAGCAATAAGAATTTCTAAAATGTGAATTATACTAATTATTTATTTATTTGTTCATTTGTGACTTCAGATTAAAAAAAAATATTTAAAAAAAATAAAGTTGAAATTAAGGTAGAAGAAAAAAAAAAAAATATTTAAATGACATAAGACAAAAATAAGTGGAATAAAATATCTGTATAAAAAAAAGAATAAGTTTGAAATGTTAAATGAAATTATTAATTTTTTTTGTTTACTATTTCAATGAGAAGTAAAATCTATAAAAAAGATTGAGTAGGGATTCAAGTTTTTTTAGATGAATTTGCCTATTATCGGCGATTTTTTATAAAAAGCGTGAATAATCGTAAGATAAGATTATTTTTTGATCAGAAAAAAGCCAACTGAAACTGGATTGTAGTGTCAGTTTAACAGGCATTTTTTTAAAGTTCAATTCCAGGTTTTATAAATTAATTTTAATTTAGCAATCAAAAAAAGAAGATATTAATTTT
Organism: Brachionus plicatilis; assembly: GCA_010279815.1. NCBI lineage: Eukaryota > Metazoa > Rotifera > Eurotatoria > Ploima > Brachionidae > Brachionus > Brachionus plicatilis. The sequence continues at coordinate 278,802 of QEOQ01000697.1, forward strand.
TAAAAATGTTTTAAATGGTTAACAGGAATGAATTTAATGGAAACACTTGTTGACTTTCTAATAAAGTCATTCAAAATAGATAAAATTAAAGTTTCTAAATTTTAAATCAGAATGAATAATTAATATATTTTTTTTAATGAATTTTATGCAAAAATTAATTCAATATTTAAATTGAAATTAAATTATCAAAAATCGTAATTCTAAATTTGTATTGACTTAATCTTTTTCTTGTTATTTTTTTTTTTTTAATTTTTCTTTTTTATTTAATTTTATTTACCGGCAGAATTGGCGTTAAAGAATTGAAATTGCTTTTAAAAAATCTTTTTATTCATCTAAATTTAGTCATTTTTAAAATTTTACTATTTTTCGTCAAATCTAAAATCAGAAAATTTTGTTATTAATTTTGTTCGAAAATTTAAAAATAGAGAAAAAGAAAGAGAATGAGATCTACTTGATAGGAAACTGAATGATGTGAGAAAAAGGGGTCTAGCTGACCAACATACATAAAAATCTTTTCACCATACATTCAAATCTTTTCACCATACGTAGTTTTTATCAAAACATACATTTGCTGAAAATCATACAAAATTCTTAAAAATATACATAGGGCTGAAAAACATACAGATTGCTAACAAACATACTGGTTTTTTAAAAAAATCACTTTTAAATTTAGTCCTGTTTAATTTTAGCAGATAAATAAAATAATTATTTTTAAATAAAAGAGACGATTTATTTTAATTTTCAAAATACAAAAATTTAGTAATAAACTATTAAAAAAAATGTTTTATTCGATTTAATTAAATTTAATAATATAAGTCAAAAATTAATAATTAAATTATCTTTTTCTAATCTTTTTACCTCCTTTTTTTGGCTTATTTACAAATTCACGTGCATTTAATAATGATTCTAGTGCTAATAAATGACCACATATTTTATATTTATAATTAATTGTTTGTTTTATCCGTCTATTCATTTTATTAAATTTTTTGAAAGTAATTTTAAATTTCAATTTTTTATTTTTTAATATGCCAATTTTTGTATGCTTTTAAGTATGTGTGTATGTTTTTTAGCATGTTTGTATGTTTTTAAGTTAATGTATGTTTTGAAAAATTTTGTGTATGCTGAAAAGATATGAATGTATGTTGAGAAGATTTTGATGTATGTTAAAACAACAAACCCGAGAAAAAGCAATGGAAAAATTTTTTAGAATATTTTTGACTCGGCAAGTTTTTAGACAAAACCAAATAAATTGTAAATTACTAATTTTGAAAATGTTCCTTTTCTTTTTCTTTTTTTATTTTACTCTTTTTCCTATGAGGCTTGAATTAATAAATAATGATATTAATTTTGCCTTTTATTCTAAAGTCTTGAGAAAAAAATTTTTTTTAATAAGTTAACATATATTTAATTTTTTCTTTTATTTTATTTTTTTTTAAAACTTTTTGATCATCCAAATTTATCAGGTAAATTTAAATTAAACCAAATTGACGGTATTTTTATGATTTTTTCAGTTGTAAAATCCAAATTTCTTTATATAATTGTACTAATTAATAATATTAATAATAATAATTATAAGAAGAGGATTAAGCTTTATGAATGTCTTGAATTGTCTAAGATTTTAATAAGATAAAATAAATTATGTAGTAGAATTTAGCAGAAGTTTCAAGAAAAAAATAAAGTTTAATATTTTTTTCTAGCCTAAATAATTTCAGATTCTCATGTAAAAAGATATTTTTTAAAAAAAATTGACAAAAGATAAAATCAAGTCCAAGAAAAAATCAAGTTGTTCATAATTTTTAAAAACAAGAATAACAAGAAAAAATCATAAACAAAATAAAATAATTTCTTCATCATATTTTTAAGGGCTTCTTATGCATTACTTTGACTTATTTAGGTATATTTTAAATTATTTTATGTATTATTTTAGATTAATAACTTAAGTACAATGAAAATTGTATTTGCTTTTATCCAAATTACGAGTCAAAATAAAACACATTTATTTTCAAGGACTTTTCTGGAAACTTTCAGTCCTTAACGTAGTACAAAAAATTCGACTTGATGAGTTTCATCATGCTAGCTTGTAACAAAAATTTCAAAATGAATAGAATAAAAAAGAAGATCTAAGTTTGATTTGATGTCATTTTATAACAAGATAATTTTGAGTATGAAATGAATGGTTAAGATCTTACTTGTAATTGTTTTATAACATTTTGACAAACAAATTACCGTATTTCTTCAAATAAAAGAAAGATCGATCATCAAGGGGTTTCTTGTATTCGAAAATGTTTCAGTCCAAAAAGTGACTCAAATAAAAGAAATGTTTTAATTTTTTTGACTTTATAGGTAGTTCTTCAGAAGTAATGCTATTACTTCACAATTATAAGAAATTTTAACTTTCAAACTTTCGGATTTTTTATTTTAATATGAATTTTTCACGAGTAAAAATTCAATATCTTTTTTTTTGATGTAAATCATGAATCATGCAAAACATCTATTTATTTGTTCATCTGTTTTGAGCTAATGCTCCTTCAGATTAAAAAATAATCAAAATTAAGTAGAAAAAAGTTAATTTTTAAAAAAAGCAAGTAAAAAACAAATTAAGAAAGATTGAAATAAAGATATATTAATTTAAATAAGAGTGGCTCCTCTGGCTAAGAACAAAGTTTAGAATTCACAACATGAATTTTTCTTATTTATTTATTTAATAAATAAATTAGGAAAAGGAAATCTCCAGAGCAGTAAGGAATAGCGGCGCCTTCTTTTCTTGATTTCAATATTGGCATGAATTTTTTTTCCATTTAACATTTTCCAATAATACTTTAAGTAAAAAAAGCCGAAAAAAACTGGTTTGATTATTAAAAAATCAAATAGAATAAAATTGAAAATATCTCTTTTTTAATAAAATGAAATCATTTGACAAAACAAAATTAGTTAAATTAAAATTGACTTTAAAAGCGTCCATTTTTAAATTTTTAAATTGATTTTGATTTAAAAATGTGCAAAATTTTGTATAAAATTTTGGAATCAAATTTTTAGTGAATTACCCAACATATTTTCTTGAATTTTTAGCCAAATATAGTTCGATATATTTCAATCACTTTTTTCCATTTTGTTTTATGATTTTTCTAAAATAAAATAAAGTATAAATGAATCTAATCACTTATTTCGTATATTAAAGATTATTCTTTTATTTTAATTTGCAACACAACTTTGTTTATTGTTCATAAATTTTTCATATTTTTTTAAAATTTAAAACAAACACTTTGGTTTAATGGTTTAAATTTAAGAACTTGAATTCTTTAAGCACAGCGCAAGTCTCAGTTGGACCAAATTCAAGAAAATCGGTTCAGTAATTCTCTTAATTTTTTTTTAATAGAAAAGGTGAAAAGTGCTTGGGTCAATTTTTTGGAGTAAAAAATTTTTGAATAGAATCAACCCTTTGATGATCGCACTTTCTTTTATTTAAGCAACTACGGTAATAATTTTGAGGGCCCTATATTCTAAATTATGAAACAATGATCGAAAAAAGACAACAACAAGAGATGAATCAAGTATAATGATCAGTAAAAGTCAATTGTTTCTATTAGATACTTTTAAATAAAACATTTTTCACTCATTTTATTATAATTTTAAATTTGTTGGCCATTTTTAGCTTGACGCAATCTTTTTTTTTCTATTTGAGATAAATGGTTCCCCACAAACCAAAAACTTTCTAACACAAATCACTACACAACACAATTTTTTTGTGCCGAATTCAAAAAAAATAATTTTTAAATTATTATTATTATTATTTATTCAATGAACTTCTGCTTAGAAGTTTTTGTCTTAGTCAAGTTATTTTTGTGTTGAAAATTTTTTCTTTGTGGGGAAAAGTTTTTGATTTGTGGGGAAAAGTTTTTGATTTGTGGGTGACAGTTTTTTGTCAGTGGGGACTAGGTAGAGCCTTTTTATTTTTTTTTACCTCTCAATAGCATGGCTGGAAAAGAAGCCCAAAAAAAGAAATGACATAAGAAATAGTCTCATTTTGTAAACGGTAATTTTTTGTTCTTTTTTCTACACCAGTCGGCTCAAAAAACAAAAGAGAACAAAAAAATTTCTTACAATATTTTATGATTAGCGTGATTAATCGTAAGATAAGATTCTTTTTTGATCAGAAAAAAGCCGACTGGAACCTAATTTATTGCCCGTATAACAGACATTTATGATAAGTTCAATCTAAAGTGTATAAATTCAATCCAGGTATTATAATTTGATTATTTAAAAGGAAAAAAAAAAGTAAAACAAACAAGGCCCGGAGGATGCTGACCAAAATAATAGCCTGTAAGCAACTATTTAAATTGCTGTTTTTACAGTATTATTTAGCATCCGGTCGAAACTATTTGCATTAAGGTAAATTTGAATTAAATTAATCATGAATAGGAATCAATAAAAATTTATCTATATTTAATACGAAAGCAATAAATCGAATATGTTCAATAAACATCGATTAATCATTTGAGTTGTTTATAAATACAAGAGCTAGTTGTAGTCCATTTAGTTGTGGAATTTTGTTGTTCGGAGATTTCTCAAATTTTAGAGTGTTCGTTCGTTCTCTTAATTACTTTTTTTCTTTTTTTTTTAGTGCAATAAAAATAGATAAAGATGAAACGAAAATGTTTATCTTCAAGAAAAAAACTGATTTATAAATCAAATAAACTAAAATCTGGTCAAAACATAAGAAGAGCACGCGATATAAATTACTAGGCCTTTTTTTTATTAAGATGTTTTTTTAGATTTGAGAAAAAATCGTGGATTCATTAAACGGTCAAATTTGTAGCATGAATTTGTACAGATGACTTAGTAGTTGCAGGCAAGATTTTCATGCTGATTAATTACCCGATTTCTGACTGTCAAATTGCCCCTTCAATCTTTAGCAGTTTTATGTCACAAAAGCGCACGACCATGGCTCCTCACGATTTTTCAGTATTCTTAAATCCCATATGATCTAGTGGTTTGGATTCCTCGATTTCAAAAAAAAATTTTTTTTCTCAAGAAACGTCACACGAGTGATGCTTTTTTTGAAAAAAAAATACAAGTTCTTAGCTTCTTGAAATAAAATAAGAGTTTTTGATAAACCATTTTTTTTCAAGTCTTTCGAAAAGAAATTCGGGACCCAATACTGTTACTTCTAGAAGTTCTAATTATTAAATATTGTATTTTAGGATCTTTTGAATTAAATTTACAGGTTTGGTTCAATAAGTTTAATGACTTTGTTCGGTAATTTTCTTTTTAAAAGGCTTAAATTTGTTTCTAGAACAACGATCTTTTTAAATCTCTCTGCCTTTTTGTTCTTTTCGACCAGTTGTGTTTTATTAACCAGAAAAATATTTCAAATTTATTACATCAAGTTTTGAATGAAGAAATGTAATTTAGGAAAAATTTTTGATTAAATTTTATTTTTTCAATAGAATTTTGTAGAATTATTTTTTATAGAATGCTAGACTCCATTAGATAAGTAAGGTCATGTAGCCTGTTGAATGATTGTTCTAAATTTTTTTGGGTACATAATTTTAAGATAATTCAAAAGATTATTTTACCATTTTTTAAAATAAATTTTTTTAAATTTAGAATATTTTTGCAAAAATTTGATAAATAATTGAGAATCTAAAAGAATTCCTACCCCATAAATCATTTATCTAGTTTTGTTTTAAATTAATTTTTAATTAATTTAATAATTAATTGACTATTAGCCTATCAATTCTATTTACTTTTTAAAACAAATTATTCATTTTGAATTAATTTCCTTTAAATTTCCTTTAAAATTTTTTTTTCAGTTAATATTTCATAAGTCAGAAAATTCAATTTAAAAAAAAATCAAAGCTGTTAAACTACAACATACTATGCATAAAAAGGTAAACTCTGCAATATCAAAATGCTCATTGCAGAGTGCACACTACCGAAATAATGCTATTTTAAAAGGATAATTTTTTGAAGATTTTTATAGATTTAAAAAATTAATAACAATAATAAAAAGATTTAAAAAAATTTAAAGAATAAAAAAATTCCAGTCTTCATTAAATATGCAATCCAGTCAAGTTCATTCATATACTAAACTCGATTATTTATACTTCATTTGTTTAATTTGTATTTGAATTAGCGATTTATTTTATTTTTTTTAATTTTATTTTGGTTGTATCCTTTTTATTGTTTCCGCCGAACAAAATTAAGACAAAAATTTACCCATGTACTTATACTAAAGAAATTTAAAATTTATTTGATATTTTTAGTATGACTTGAGAATTTTTTTTATATAATTTAATCAAAACATTTCAAATTAAGAAAGATTTAAAAAAAAAAAATTTGGTTAGTTTTCAGTTATTCTTTAATAATCTTCTATAATTTAAAAAAAATTAATGAAAAATAATATTTCATTCATTGCGTTTAATCTTTGCAAATTTCTTTAAAATTGTGCATTATTTAAAATTATTAATTTTTTCAGAGTTAATCATTGATTGAAACGACAGTTTTTAAAAATTAAATAAAAAGTTTTAAACCTTTAAAGAAAATAAAAAATTTATTTCAAATTTTAAAATTAAGTTTTGAAAACCTTAAAATTTGCATTAAATTTCAATTACCTTTTTTAAAGTTCGAATGATGATGTCAAACTTCTTTTATACTCTTTTTGATAGTCGCAATTTTAGCGTTTTTGTATTTTCCTTTTTTAACTTTTTAATTTTTTGTTTGATGACTAGTCTTTCTAAATTTTATTTTTGTTTTTTTTTTTGGGTTAAAAAAGAATATTTTCAGAGGAAAATTGAAGTTTGAGATCAAGAACAAAAGATCAAAATATAAAATTCCAAATTTTATTTTAATAATAGGGACAAAAAAAAATTTTTTTAAGCAATTATCAGACATGTTATGTCAAGTTTATTTTCATTAATGAAAATTTTAAAATATCCCTTTTTATTAAACTTTAATAGGCTTAAAGTTTTTAATTGATTTTAATGAAAACTTACTTTTAAAGACAAAAAAATTAGAAGTTTAATTATTTATAATTTGTTTAAGTAGAAAAATAAAATTATTTTATAATTTGAATCTATGGATAAAAAATTTTGAATTTGAATTAACTTAATCTAAATTTTTTAAATTATTGTTTTTGTTAAATAAATTAGATATCAATCGTTTTGATGCTTTTTTGATAATGAACCATTATTTGAAATTGCATGTCTAGTTAAATATTTATTTTTTCTAAATTATCAAAATCATTAAATTAATTAAGTTTAAAAATTTTAGATTATCGTTTTGATTTTAAAATTTGATCTGAAACTTCAAATTGCCAGAGTTTTTTCCATTTTCTTTTATTATTATTTCCTTTTATTCAAAAAAAAATTTAATACCACGATCTTTTAATAAAATAATTTTATTAAACTTTTGAGAACATTTTTGTTGTTTGTCAAAAAAAAATAGACTGTTGGAAGAAAAGTCATGGTAGCTTTTTAAAAGAATATCTTCAATTATTTGACTAAACTTAACTAAAATTAATTTGCTGATAATCTAAGATTAAAAAATTGATTAGTCTCTAAATCAATAATTTACAGCGTTCAAAAAATTGAACCAAATTAATTTTCAATTCACCAGAGACACTTCAATCTTGAAGATAAATAAAGTTAAATTCAATTTGTTTTTAAACTAATGTTCCGTATCTAGTTTCTTCTAAATTCCTCAAAGTATAATAAAAAAAAAAAAAAACACAAATTAAACAATCAATTTTATTTATATTTTTAGACAAATTATAATGTAAATTTACTTGGCCAATTTAAACCATATCCCAGAGCCAGCCAAAATGTTTGATAGCTTATTAAAAAAGTTTTCCACCCAACGCCACTCGAGTGATAGCTTGAGCCAGGTCGAATCCTCCATGCTCGAACTAAGCTCGCTGAAACTGCAGAGCTTGAACATTCACAACCACGAGGAGCACGTTTACGAAGAAATCCAAGACAGCAACCCCAACCACTACTATTCTAGCCTGAGTAATGAAGTGTCCAAGAACCGAAAGTGTGTCCGCTTCAACAACCGCACTGAGCCAGTCAAGACAAACACGCTGACCAGCATCCTAAAAAAGCCCTGCCATGACTCGACCGAGTCGGACCTGTCTTCGTCCACCGCTTCTTCATGCTCCTTTTCTGCCTTTGGCTACTACACAAACAACTCCATATCCAGCACAAATTCCAGCAACTCATCAAGCTCGAGTCATTCTCTGGTTTTTAATCAAATAGTTGACGACTTTTTGAGCCGCTTGCCGGACAGAAGTGAGAAGAAAAAAGGCGTCAAAACAAACAGTGACAAAAAGAGTAAAAAAGAGGTGAAAAAATCAAGCTCGGCTTGTGTAGTCAAAGGTGGCGAGAGCAGCGATGCTCGTTTGTCGTTCAGAGTGACCAATTTAACACTTGACGATTTGAAGCAGCGCCAAAAAGCCATTTATTTGAACTCGTTGCACAAGCCGATTATTAGCGTTGAGAATCACGACGAGCTTAGATTTTTAATGAGCAAGCAGCCAATTCATATTTGAATTATGTAAATAAACAAACACGAAATCAAAGAGTATTATTAATTTTGGACCAATGCTGTGAATAATCTAAAGGGTCATTTTTATTTAAAAAATTATTTATATTTTTCTTCAATAATAAAGACATTTTATGATCAATTTTTTTTATTTATTATTTACTTCACTAACCTATGACTGTCAAGATTTTGATTAAACAACGGTCAATTTTTATTAAAAAAAATGGCATACAATTATCGTTCACCAATAATATTTTTTTTATTCACCAAAAAAATAAAGAATATCACCAAAAAAATATAATCTAAGGCGAGACTCGATTACTAAAATTTAACACCTAATTCGTGTATTTTGCCGCAAATTTATTCTTAATTGACACCAAAAATCACAATTACCTGTGCAAATCAAACCACCAATTCAAAATAGGTTTCTTAACCAAATTAATTTATACTTCACCAGTTCAATTTTTTATTCCCCAAAAATATTTTAAATAGTATTTTTCATAATGTTATTTTAGCGCAAATCCTTTATAAATCAATTGAAACTCAATCGATACGATGGCAACAGCAGTAATTTAAGATATAAAAGTATCGTCATCAAGTGGAAACATACTTGTTTATCAAGATACTAGTGATGATGAAGATTCGGATATTGAATCTGAAACATTGCACAGAAAAAGGAAAAGAAGCAAAGATCAAGTATACAACATGCACAACAATTATCAATTATTTGATGAAGCTTTGAAAGATCTCAATAAAATAGGCAATTGGAGAAAACAACGCAAGCATTATACCAGCGATGTAGATGGTATAATGCTGGTATAATGGATGGTTCATGTAGATGGTACATCAAGAATAGCATTTGCAAGCACTTGATTGGTATATCAAAAATAAAAAATATTCCTGGATGTGAAATGCCATTATCAGTGAAAAATATTCCTATCGGCGAAAAAAGAAAACCTGGAAGACCTGCAAAGACAAAACATTTTGTTGAAATAAATATTTTTTTGTTTTAAAATAATTAATAAATTTGGTGAAACAATAATATTTTTTTTGGTGAAATAAAATTGTTTTGGTGACAAAAATATTTATTTGGTTAATTTTTTATTATTTTTTAGGTGATTTATTTTGGTGAAGTAGAAATTTAGTGCCAAAAAAGGGCCTTTCAGCATAGTTTTTCAAAAATATCTTAATAATCTTGCAGCACTCAACTTTTTAATAACTGTTTTTAAACCAAAAACTAATAAAATTTTTTGATTATCAAAAAAAAAATTGATTTTTTTCTGCAAAAAAAAAATTTACATTAAGGACAATCGGGTTTATAAAACCCGACTTTAAAAATGTCTTGTATTGACGCATTAAAATGTGTTTTAATTTAAAGTTTTGCAATAAAATATTAATTTTAATCTAAATTTGATTATTAAATACTAAAATTTAGAAAATTTATCATGTCTAAGAGAATTTCAGCCCAAAAAGCTTTAGAGCTAATGAAAACTGCTGATGATACCCAGTCTGTTTGTTCCGACCAAGATTTATTTATTTATTTATTTTCTAAATAAATTCGAGGAGAACCTCAGGCTGCTCAGAATGGAACTTAGTCCTTCTTTTTAGCCCAGCGTTAGTAAATAAAATGAGTTAAATGAAAATTTTTCTAATAAAATAAAATAAGTTTATGGTTTTTAGTTAATAGATTTTTATGTAGAAAATATTGTTTTGAAGTCTAAGTAGAGCGAAGTAAACTTAGCGTTTAAAGTTTCATCTAACAAGCTAAATTCATACAGGTCTGATCTTAATTGTTGGTGGTTTGATTTTTTGATAAAAAATTTTTTGATCAGAAGGTTGTCCCTAAAAAGCGGAATCCGGAACGCGGAATTCCGTGGCCCAAATTCCGCCAAAAAAATCGAAAAAAAATTTTTTAATTCCGTAAAACACATACTAAAAAGCGGAATTTCCGTCTTTTAGTAGATTTTTAAATTCCGCCGGAATTTATTTACGGAATCGACGGAATTTTTAGCGGAATTTAGAAAATATTATGAAATTGGCTGCGTTACACACAAATTTCCTAACACTCATTTTTATATTTTCTATTTTTTTTTTTTCGTTCAACCTATTTTTTTCTCAACACACATTTTTTAAAATTTGTGCGTTTTATTCTAAGAAATGGGTGAAAAGTAAAAAACAAATTTTTATTGAAAATATTTTTTTAAATATATAGATAAGCAGAATAAAACGCAGAAACAATTTTTAGAATAAAACTCACAAATTTTAAAAAACACACATTTTTATATTTTCTATTTTTTTTTTGCGTTCCACCTTTTTTCTCAACACACATTTTTTAAAATTTGTGAGTTTTATTCTAAAAATTGTTTCTGCGTTTTATTCTGCTTATCTATATATTTAAAAAAATATTTTCAATAAAAATTTGTTTTTTACTTTTCACCCATTTCTTAGAATAAAACGCACAAATTTTAAAAAATGTGTGTTGAGAAAAAAATAGGTTGAACGCAACAAAAAAAAAGAAAATATAAAAATGTGTATTAGGAAATTTAGCTTAAACGCTACACTTATTATGAAATAGCTAATTGTCATCTAATGCATATTTCATTAGGTTTCATGATACTCTTTAAAGAGTGTCATTCTTGTTTAGATGAGATTCTCAGCTCAAATACTTTGATAAAAGCTAAATGGCTAATTAGCGATTTCAATTTATTAACTGATATTTTTCTCGATGAGATAGACATGGAAGGTTTAGAAAAATTCTTCAATCAATCGACATGGAAAATAGTCAAATCTTTAATAGATCAAAAAGTAAAACAATGTTTTTGTCCAGTTTGTTCAAATGTTTGCTTAGACGATTCCAAAGAATGTGTAAATTGTAGATTTTGGTATCATTTTGATTGTGTCAAAGTAAGTAAATATTATCGAGCTGGAAAAGGTAAAAGTTGGATTTGCGAAAAGTATGGTTTTGGCTGTGAGAGGAACAAAATTTACAAAATTTACCTGATATTTATCATGTGCAATTTTCATTTAATCAAAATTGAACTCTATAATTAATTTTTTTTGTTTATTTTTTAATTCCGCTAAAAATTCCGTCGATTCCGTAAATAAATTCCGGCGGAATTTAAAAATCTACTAAAGACGGAAATTCCGCTTTTTAGTATGTGTTTTACGGAATTAAAAAAATTTTTTTTCGATTTTTTGGCGGAATTTGGGCCACGGAATTCCGTGTTCCGCGTTCCGGATTCCGCTTTTTAGGGATAACCGATCAGAACTTTAGAGCGTGTTTCGATTAAGTCCAATTTGAGTTGATTATGCATGTCAGTGATTCTTGTTTTGATTGGGAAGAATTTGATGTGTCTAAAAATTTTGTTTTGTAGTTTTTGAAGATCTGATGATATTTTTTGCGTTGAACAACATAGTGGAATAAAAACATAATCGAAGATTGAGCGGATAAAGCTTTTGAAAATAATTTTGCATAGAGCCAAGGAATTTTTGAGTTTTAGACCTTTTATTCTCCGAATGAGATGTTCCGACCAAGATGATAATGATTTCAATGATAGTGATGAAATTGAAAGTGAGTTTGATGATGATGACTCAGTCATCATCATCAAACTCACTTTCAAAGTTATGAAGAGGAGGACGAAGAGGATGAAGTCAAAATGCACATTGAAGAGGCGATCGAGGCTACCATTCAAAAAGTCAATGATAATCCAGAAACTGACCCAAATTTAGACAAAACTAGTAAAAGTGGAAAAGTTTGGATTAGGTTAAAGAATGGAGAAGAGACAAGTATTCGAAAAAAGTTTAAGTTTACTGAAAAAACTGGCCCAAAAGTCTATAGGTTATGGTGAACGCGTGATAAAATGAATATCGTCATTTTTGAAGGATATAAATCAGAAAGTGGTACTTGGTGAAACATGTTCGAATTGGATAGATTTGATAAGTGGTGTGTCTCAGAAATTGGTTCTTGGTCCATTACTTTTCTTTATTTACATTAATGTCATGTTAGGAATTATCGATAATGAATGTGAAGTATAAAAAGTTTTAGTTCGATCTTCAGTCTTAAATCGGACAAAGCTAATGTATTTAAATGGTGAAGAGACTGGTCTACTTTATTAAATATTGTTAAGTGTAAAGTTTTCCATATTGGCAAGAGTAGCAAATAAAAAAAGCATTTAGTATTGGCTAAATGAAATTCATCAAATTAAGATGTAGATTCAGATGATTTTGATTTAAGTGTTGACAGAACAAACGAAGCTATGCGTAGTTTAAGATAGAATGAAAAGAAAGTTTTACTTTTACTTAAGATAGAAAGTTTGAGATAAAAAGTAAATTTAATAAAAATTGATCAATAAATCAGTTTATTTAAAAATTCTTTTAAAGGAAAATTGGTTGACTTTGTGCCGAAGAATTTTACTTTTAAAGAAGCAAATTGAATAGAGCACAAAATTTTCTTAAGATGGATTAACAAAAAAAAACAAGATAAACAAATTAAACAATTAAAATTGAATTTTACGAAAAAAAACTAATATTTTAAAATGCCAATTTTTGAAATTTATGAAAGCTAAAATGAAAAAAAATTTTAAATTTTACTAAAAAATTGCATTTGCTCAAACTTTTTTGGCTTTTCTTGGTTTTAAAAATATTTACAATATTTTACGTAATTTTACGTTAATTAATGTAAATTTTCGTAAAGTTACTATTTTTCACAATAGTCACTTTTGGTAAATTTACCAAAATTTACGCAATTTTACGTTAAATCTATGAAGTGAATCACCACTTTAAAGAATTCTAATAATTTAAACTTTTTTTTTAAATGGGAACGCTCCTGATTAACTCTTATTTGGAGGATCAGCAAGACTAAAATGAATAAAAAAAATTCAGTCAAAATCTAAAAAGACAAAAAGGCAAAATCGTATTTTTTAACAAAATTTTACGAAAAACAGTAAAATTTGAGATTTTTTTGGCATCTTTGGATTTTACATAATTTAACGTAAAAAATGGTAATTTTACTTCTATTTGCGTAAAATTTAGTTAATTTACCCCTTTTTTTGCAATTCTTGTTTTACGCAGAGTTGTATAAAAGTCAAAAGTCACAAGTCAAGTGCATGTCAGGACTTTGACTTGTTTCAAAAATTCAAAAAAATACAAGTCAAGATTTTTACTTTACTTATTTTAAGAATATAATTAAAATATATAAAAAAATTATAAGTATTGAATTTTTTATTCAGGAAAAAACAAAATTTTTTGTTTAAATTTCTTTTTAATGTAAATATTGAAACATGATTTTTTAAACAGTTCACATTAAGTGAATTTATTAATAAAAAACAAAAAAATCTGTGCTTAAAAAAAATTTAGAAATAAATCAAACAAGATAAAAAATATAAAAAATCAAGATAAAAAAAAATTATGACTAGTAATTTTCACATTTTTGTAACAAGTCAAAGTCCTGACTTTTTATTTTTTTAAAATATATTTTCAAGTCCAAGTCGTACTTTGACTTGTTTTTGATTTGTTTTTAACTTGTTAAGACTTTTTTCCTGACTTTAAACAAGTCTGGTTTTACGTAAAAAATGCTAATTTTACTATTTTACGTATTTTTGCGTTAAATTACGTAAATCACTACTGTAAAATGGAAAAAACCGCGCTTATCTGCGGCTTACAAATAGTGCATGGTATCGATATTAAATTATCGATAGAAATATCGATAAATTAGGTATCGATATTGATTTTTTTTTTAAAAACTTATCGATTGCATTCTAATCTATCAGTCGAATATGAATATTTTTAAGTTATACTGATATTTTATCGATGAAGTAGAAAACTTTCGATATTTAATCGATAGAGGAAAATATTTTCGATCAAATATTGAAATGAAATATTAATATCAATATTTTATTGAAAATATCTTACTTCATCGATTAAATATCGAGATTAACCGATTAAATAATTCAATATATATTATATCTAAAATTTTAAAAATTTTGAATTTTGAGATTATCGATTTAGGTAATGAATAGTAAATTTTAGAACCATGGTTAATTGAAGAATAATTTTTTTTCAAAATTAAATTTAATAAATTTCAAATAAAAAGTCACTTTTTTTTCAATTGTTTCTTAAAAAATAAATGAAATTCAAGAACATGCATTAGAAATAAAACATTAAATATATATATTATTTATTTGTGTAAATCATTTTTTAAAATTCAAAAGAAGAGTGAATATTTTTTGTTTTAAAAATTTTTTAAAAATTATGTAAAAATTAGATTGGAATCTTTCAACTATCTTTTAAAAAACTTGACAAAAACTCGATTTTAGATTTTAAGTTTAAAACATTTAATTTTTTATTTAAATTTTTTATGAGTTAAAATTATCGAAATTATTTGATATTTTAATTTAATATCGATAAAATATTGATAAAAATTTTTCGTATCGATATAATATTGATATTTATATTTAAAATCGGTAATTTATCGATATTATAAAATTACTTTGATATTTTATCGATAATAATTTATCATATCGATAAATTATCGAATTTTTTTTTTTTTTGAATATCGATATTATTAGAGAATGTTTTTAAATAATATCGAGTGTCGATATACATCGATATCATGCACTACTTCCAAAGCATTGACAGATAAGTTTTTAGCGTGGAACAAAGAAAGAGAAAAAAGACTGCCACAGCACCCATACAGCCAAATACCGAAAGGCGTTAATATAGGCGTTACTATACTGCAATCTCACTTATTCAACCAAAAATAAATTTTTTTAAATGACTAAATTGATTTATTATTATTTTTAATTCATTTAAAAAATAAAACTAAATTAAATCATTTTTGTTACATTAAAGAAGTGTAAAGTGATCTTTTGTTTGGTCCATGATAAATCCAGTTTTGCGATACAGGATCTTGATTATTCCATGCGAATATCAAATAAGTAGCATCATTTGTGATGTCTCTATCTGATGGATCGCCCGTAATCAACTTTCTTTTCATTTTCAACATTGTGAATCCATTAACTTCTCTTGCCTCCAGAAGTGTCCAATCTTGTTGAGAATCTTTTTTTGGCGAAGATTTAAATGAAGCAAAAGTGTCCTTAAATTTTCGATCAATTCTTTGACTTTAAAATAAAACATTAATCTTACGAATAAGTAAGATCCACTTGAATCAACCCAACCGATGACAATGTCACTCTTTGGCATCTTACCATCTGCTGACAGTCCAAAAGCAACATAACCAGTCGTTTGACAATGAATTTCAATTTGAATCTCATCGTTGACCATCTTCCAGTACATGTTTAGAAAATCAGGTCTACTAGAATCTATGCTTAAATGAAAAGCATAGTCTTCGCTTGGTACTAATGGTGTCAGCAAACGATTCCTAGCGCTTGCAAAATTTAATGCAATCAATAAAACTAAAATATTTTTAGGCCACATTTTTAACAATTGAGAAGAGTTCAATTTTTATTTAAATAGAGCTAATCATAAATGTATTGAGAAAAAAAAAAACATTTTTATTTAATTTGGAATTTATTTGTTATATAAGATCTATTGATTTAATAATACATACTGAAAAGGTTTTTAAAAAATATAACGCTAATTCATGCTTATGATTGTCTTTAAATCATCTTTTAAGTTCACAAAATATTTTAAATTGCTTCATCATGCGACATATTTGATAACGCTTTAAGCAATGCATTTTTGACTCAAAAGATGATGAGTTGGCGAAAAAATATAAATTTTCACATTATTGATATCGCATATCTGCTATGAAATACTTTTGGGTATTTCATGAACCATCATTAAATTATGGTTATATTCGGATTTGTTGAAAGAGTAACATTGAGATCAATGAAACAGAAGCAATTTACAGAGTGATGGAAACAAATTTCTGAAGATTCTTTAAATAAAATTAAAAAATGAACTGTTTTTAAAGTTTCAAGATAAATCAACAGGCTAATGCCTATGCCTCAAGATACTAATTAACACTTCATTTATTTAAATTCATAATAATTAATATACAAAAATTAAATTATTAAAATTTAAAAAAATAAAAAAGAGTTTTTTTTTCTTAACGCCTATTTTTTCATTTTGATTTTTCTTCTCATTCCACTCATTTTACTCATTCTGTCATATTTGATAAATAAATAAATATTACAAATTTTACAAATAAAAATTTGAAAAATAAGTAAAATAAAAAATGAAATTTTCATTTATTTTATATTAAAAGTGATCTTTATTTTTTTTTGTTGCCAAAAAATTGTTCATATACAACTACGAAAAAACTTCATTTTTAAATTTCTAAATTTTCTTTTAGATATTTTTATTCTCTTTTGGGTGTATCTGATGAAGAGAATGTTATTGAGTTTTTATTATTTTTATTTCAATGAACCCCTTTAAGACGATGTAAAAAGAAAAGAAGAGTGAACTTTCCAACAGCGATGGAGATTTCCTTTTAAGGATAAATTTTTACCTTTTTCAATCTTTTTAATATTTCTCATTTTAAACAGATTTATTCCACACTAGAATAGGCTGCCTGAGAGTATAGTAATATTAGAATCAGCATTCAAGCTTCAAGAGGGCTTTAATACAAATGCGATAAGCTCAACACATATGGCTGCTACAGTAAAACCCTATCACAAAGCAGTGATGGGCTCATTTTAGAAAAAATAGTAAAAAAACGTAAAAAATTAATAAATTTTTGGAAAATTTATTAAATTTTGTAATTTTTTCATCTAATTTGGTTAATTTGTTTATCTTGTTTTTTTTTGTTAATCCATCTTAAGTAAATTTTGTGCTCTATTCAATTTGCTTCTTTAAAAGTAGAATTCTTCGGCACAAAGTCTAAATGCTTTTTTTATTTGCTACTCTTGCCAATATGGAAAACTTTACACTTAACAATATTTAATAAAGTAGACCAGTCTCTTGACCATTTAAATACATTAGCTATGTCCGATTTAAGATTGAAGATCGAACTAAAACTTTTTATAATCGCTTTAATTTTTGTGTCACCTGTGTAAACTTCACATTCATTATCGATAATTTCTAACATGACATTAATGTAAATAAAGAAAAGTAATGGACCAGAATCTAATTTCTGAGACACACCACTTATCAAATCTTATTTATTTATTTATTTGAAAATTAACCTCCAAGAAGGAGAAGAATAATATTAAAAAAGTTTTTAATTACACAAATGATTTAGAAAAGAAAAAAAGATGAATAAAAAAAAAAAAACAAAAACAAAATTAAAAAAAAGCTATAAATTAGAAAAATATATTATAAATTAGAAATGCTGAAGAAGAAAAATTACATTATATCATTCTGCTTCAAATGATTTATTTACTTATCAAATCTATCCAATTCGAACATGTTTCACCAAGTACCACTTTCTGATTTATATCCTTCAAAAATGACGAAATTCATTTTATCGCGCGTTCACCATAACCATGAAACCTACGCATATACAAAAGCTTATCATGAGAAACTCTATCGAACGCTTTGGCAAAATCTGTGTACACCAGATCCACTGAGAAGCCTTGTGTCAAAAATTATGTCAATTTTTTCTAGCAGATTGGTCCAACATGAGATCCCTTTCAAAAAACCATGTTGGCAATCAGATATGAAGTTATTTACCAGTAAATTTTCCAGTCATATTTCAGAGAATATGTTTTGATCTGTTCGAATTAAAACTATGGCTTTTTTTAAATATTATTTTTTGTTTTTTGTCCTTAAATTCACAATGATTTTAATTTTGCAGAATTTAGTAGAATCAGTATATTGGTGATACAAAGGATGTATCAGTTGCTTTAATTTAGAGAACATGTTTTGATCCTTCACAACATAAGCTTTGGCATCTTTTATATTTATTATTTGTTTTTTGTAGCAAAATTCAGAATGCCAATTTGAAAAAGAAAATCTTGATTAAATTTTTTACTATAAATAATAATTTAATTCTGTAAAAAGTTAAATTTTAAGGAAATTTGCTAAATGGGCATCTTTGAATTGATGACCAATTCAAAATATCATTTAAATCCAAAAAGTTAATCTTGAGATATTAAAATAAATCTTTGATTTAATTTTTATTTATTTTTATTTGTTTACAAATAGCCATTTTGGCCTGCTTGGAGATCGCACGCTGCCCTTTCAGCAAGTTAAGCGCTATACAGAAAAAAAAAGTTTACTTGATTTACAAATTTTAAAAATTTAAATAATTAAAAAAAATTTAAATGAAGCTTTAAAAAAAAATATATATTTATATATGTTATAGTAAATTTACATTCCCAGTAAATGTGCATAATTACTGATCGATCGGTAATATGGTGAAATTTAAGACATTGTGAAATTTCATACAAAACTTCCAATACAAAAATTAAAAAATCTTATAACTTTTGTTCTAAAAGTCAAAAACTTGTTCTGTAAATGAAACAAAGTGAAACAACTGTTGTTTCACCTTCTGCAGAAGTCTGCAAAATCTGTGCAAATTCTGCAAAATTGCACCCTATTTAAAAGTATTAAAAATAAAGCGGAATATATTTGCACAGCTTTTGCAGACTTCTGCAGAAGGTGAAACAACAGTTGTTTCACTTTGTTTCATTTACAGAACAAGTTTTTGACTTTTAGAACAAAAGTTATAAGATTTTTTAATTTTTGTATTGGAAGTTTTGTATGAAATTTCACGATGCCGAAATTTAAAAAAAAATTAATTAGAGAATGCCTGCTTACTAGTAAGATTAAATAACCACGGTCTAACAAGTTATTATACAAATTTTCTAATTTTAATTTCAGTAAATTACTAAATTGACTTAGTAAATATAATAAATTTTAAATTTAAGAATAAACTTTTAATTTAAATTTTCTTAGAAACTAGTAAATAATGTCACAATCCGAAAACATTGAATCTGATTTTAGAAAAATTGAACAAACTCGGGTTCATAATATCAAATTTTACGAAGTCCTTGAAGCACAAAAAATAGAAGAAGCATTTTTTTGATTTTTTGAAAAATCTAAAAAAAATAATTAGTATGTGGGTCTAGTGTTCTGAATATTCTTTTTGCTCAAAATTGCTTTGATTCAGTAGAATCGTCAACTATTCTTAATTTTAGCTTCAAATTATATACGACAGTTTCAGTGAGACAAGCAGTTGGATTAATATCTGTCGCAGGTGGACAAGGTATGATCAAATGCAACTGTACTTCTTCATGTGCCACTAATCGTGTAATTAGGGGTCCTAAGCTCAAATTATACAGACAATTTGTTGGAAATTGTACTCTAAGAAATAACTTCTTCTCAAATCACACAGTGCCAATGTGGAATGAGTTGCCGGATGAGGTGAAGAACGCCAGCAATGTTGAACAGTTCAAAACGACAACTAAAAAGCCAATCAATAAGCCATGATAGATCATCTGCCATAGCTGTGATAACAGCTCCGCGAACCATTAGGTTCTTTGTAGAAAATTCAATAATAATAGTAATAATTAAATAAACTTAATAAAATTTTTGAAAAAAATGCTAGACTATTAAGTCTTATTGATTTTGGTTTTGAAAAATTAATGTCAGTAGGAAAAATTTACAGTTGTTGGATGTCTCTATGGCGCAATCGGCTAGCGCGTTCGGCTGTTAACCGAAAGGTTGGTGGTTCGAATCCACCTAGGGACGAATTTTTTTCAGCGCTGTCAAAGTCTAAAATTTTAATGTACACAGGCCATCAATGTCTATTTTAATTATCTTTCAAGCATTTAACATGTTTCGCTTCATTTAACTTAAATCCAAATAAATAAATAAATAAATAAAAGAAAAATAAAACAATTTTTTATTTTCCAAAAATATACAATTTTGATGACAAAATGAGTGAAAAAATTTACAGGTAATTGTTAAATGCTGCGACATCTTCCAGAATTAATTATTTCTTTTAACTAGTACCTTAAGTGATTTTCAGAGCGGTGATTTTGAAAATTTAGACCGTCCTGTAGTCAAATACAATGAAAGTATTGATTTGGACTTGAAAAATTTCCAATACGTCAATCAATTTATCAAACATCTACCTTATTTTGACAAAACCAAGAAAAATGCTCTTCAAGAATTTGCCGAGATCAAGTCGAATCTTGCCAAAGCTCTCATTCTAAACGAGCTTCGTCCAGGACTGGTTCATTGGACCAGTCGTCTTCAGACATACATAAATGAATTTGGGCTCTTTTTCACCAAAGATGATCACATTAAACTAATCAAAATCTATCTTCAAGTCATTGTCACTCCTCAAATCGACTTAGTCTTGGTCGAAATGAGCTTCAGTCTTCTTACTGAACTTCTCAAGTATTTTAAAAATTTAAAAAATTTTTTTTCCTAGCCAAAAATCTAAAAATTTCTAAAGGAAATATTGTC
Source organism: Brachionus plicatilis (assembly GCA_010279815.1). Taxonomy (NCBI): domain Eukaryota; kingdom Metazoa; phylum Rotifera; class Eurotatoria; order Ploima; family Brachionidae; genus Brachionus; species Brachionus plicatilis. The sequence continues at coordinate 299,721 of QEOQ01000697.1, forward strand.
TTCTAAAAAGAGATGATCTTCGAATAGACTGGCGCCCTTTGTACACTCTGTTTAGGCGTATTCACAAAATAGATGAGAAATCGGCCGTTTTTGCGCCTGAGTAAGTTGAGAAAGAATTTTCAAAAATAAATTTTAATTTTTAAAATTTTTCTAGCAACATTGAACAAATATCATTTTTGAACTTTATTAGCTTTGCAAGAATTTATTTCGATGAGAGCTCAGTAAGTGAGATGCTTGAAGAATGGCGTCCATTAATGTGTCCATTTGACATGTCAATGAATTATGCCTTCGATCGATTTAGTTTATTTTTGCCCACAATTTTGCTTGATCAAGGGCACAGCCTTAATTTCTGGCTAAGAGAATTCTTGGATTTATGGCTTAACTTTAGTGGAAAAGTCTATTGGGAAACTGTAAGTAGATGTTTATTTATGTTCAAAATTGTTTTTAAAGTCACAAGTCTTAAGTCAAGACAAAATTACTGAGTTAAGACTTATTTATTTTATATACCCCAAATATTGAATAAAACACACCAAAATTTTTTTTTTTACCCCAATTTTTTTAGAATTACACCAATTAATAAAAAAAAAATAAAAAAATAAAATGACACTTTTTTTTTCACATTGACACCAAATTAATTAGATAAAATACCAAAATTATTAAAAAAATTATTTTTATTTATACCACCAAAAATATCATTTTTTACCACATTTATTAGGACAAGTCCAGTATCTTTTCTTAGTCATTTCAGCTCCACATTTTTCACTAAACGTTTCATTAGTTTTTATGTTGATCTCTTGGAGAAAAAAATTTTAAAAAATAAAAAAATATTTTATGTGAAAAGAATTTTCCAAGAAAAGACAACCCATGAAGCTTCTAATAAAAAAAGCATAATAATAAAGAGAAAAAAGTTATTTCGCTGCCAATCCATTTTTTACTGGCATAGGATTAACTTTATTATATAAAAAGATGAAATTTAAATGTTATATCATAAAAAAGATATTTTTATTAACTAATAGAGAAAAAGACAAAACACTATATAAAAATATTTTTTCCTAGATAAAGAAATTATTTGATAGACAAGAAAATGAAAAAAAACGATAAAAATAAATCTATTAGTCTCTATTTTTTCAGCGACTATTCAGCGATTTTTTCTCAACAAAAAAAGTTACTACGAAAATACATAATTGGTCATGATCATTTTACATGTAACCCTTATTTGGTTCTTAAAAACCAAAATATGATATTTCTCCGAAAAGTTTTGGAAAAAAGGTTAATAATTTATCGACACGTTAATCAGGTGATGATTGGAATTTTTTAGAGAATATGATTGAATTTTTAGTAAGCATATTTATTTGCAAATTTAAATTTTTTTTAATTATTGAAGTTATTATAGATAAATAAATTTAAATAAATATTGAAGAAAAAAAATCTAAATTTAAATTCAAGTTCCTATAAGAAATATTTTATTGAAATTTTAGAGCTTAAAATTCAGATGCCCTTTTAAGTTTTAATTAGTTTTGAATCTAAAAGTTAATCTAAAAGCTTTCTTTTTAGAATATTTTGAGTCTTTTCTCGCGCGCCGCCAAAGATTGTGTGGGTTTGTTTGACTGGACTTGTTACATTCCATACATATTCAGCAAGTTGCTGCGCGGATTGGGCTTAACAATGGTCAACAGCATTACTCTTAATATTGATGACAACACTCCTAAGGATTCAATAAATTTGATAAATGGTTTTTTGAATACTTTCTCCTATTCGGATATAGAAATTGATTCCATCGGCTTATGGATTGTTTCAATGATTGGCACTGGATCAGACCGAAATAGTTGCATGCAACACATTAAAAAGCTATTTCACATATTGAGATCATATTATTATCCATCGAATGAAGGTCAACTGGTAATTTTTTACCAAATTTTAATTTTTAAAATATTTTCTTTGGCAATTTTGCATTTTATTTGACACCTAAGATTCGGCATAGGTTGAAATTCACATATAGTGAATTAAAAAAACATAAACAGAGAGACAGACACATATATTTTTTTGGAATTTATTGAAACGTGAAAAAACATATAGAAAAATTGTTTAACTGTTAGAAAAACATAAGTCAATTTTATTTATCAAAGTAAAAAAGTGAATTAAAAACATAAATATTTTAGTCGTAATTCATTATCTAAAAAAGAAAATAAAACATAAATACTCTTTCATAAAGTGTGACAACCACGTTGTTGTCCTTACAAATTTGACAATTATTGCGAGGAACGAAGTGACGATGCTAATAAAATTTTTGTAAATGCAAAGAATAAAAACTAAGTGTATTTAACATTTAAGTAACAACTAAAAAATACTTGATTCTAAAAAATCTTAATTCTTAATTGCAAAACATGGACGGGTCCCAATATTTCCAAAACATTTTCAAAGTTTCGGCACAAATAAAGGACTATAAAGAGAGGTTCAAACAAGTCCATTATTTGAAAAATGATTAAAAAAAAAAGTTTATGCGTGAATATCGAATGTCTGACAAAGATTTACTTCAATTTTATCTAAAACTAATAAAAATTTTAACGTTTCGTTACTAGCTATCAAAAAGCTTTGCTTCTTTACGTTATTTAAATAAATTGGAATGATTCAAAGCAATAGAATTGAATTGTTTAAAGAAAAAATCTAATTCAACTGCACACAGTGGTCAAAAAAATCCCCATTCTAATTTTTCCCGATTTATGTTTTTTTAACGTTTGTGTAAGCCAAAAAAAATTATAAAAAATAATTATGTATTTTTCTCAGATTGATACTATAAACGCTACGAATCTTAGCGTTTATGGTATCAAAATTTTTTTAAATTGTTACAAATTGTGTGTCTCTTTCTCGGGTTTTTCGAGATTTTCATTTTTTTTATTGTTCAATTTTTTTTTTACTTGATCAATTTTAAAATCTTCACAATTTTAATTTTTTTTTGATATTTGAATTTAAAGTCAAAATTGAACCTTATTTTTTTAAAGGATAATTTTTTTTCTTTGCTCCAACGAATACCTGAAGCATTAATCGAGAGAATCCGATTGTAAGTTTTTTTATTTTATTTCTATTAAAAAATAAATATTAGCTAACTAAAAATAATTTTTCAACTTGTTGTTTGTTTTCAAAATCAATTTTTTTTTCGTGAATTAACAAAAAAATTTAAAGAGAAAGAAAAAATTTAATTTTCTTTTGTGACCAAATTTTCAGATAAAATTAAATAAATTACAATTTATCCACCCTTATTTATTTAGTCCTAATTAAATAGCTCTTTTGCACCAGGGAATCTTTTTTTTTTCCATTTTTTTGAAAAATAAGAAATGCTGAAAAAAAATCCAAAAAAAGAGTAAAAAAAAACACTTTCTACCATAGTCACTATATTCTTTTGTGTTTATCTATTTTTTCCTATTCCTTTCGTGGGTCAGAATAGGAATTATCTACCAGGTGATTTTATCAATTGATAACATTTTCTGTCCGATAGAAAAAAGTAATTGTGGCAGAACTTTAACAAAATGATAACAAAATAAACAAAACAACTAATATTTATCAGAAAATCTTTTTTTTTTTAAATTTTTTGAAATTAGTTCTATCAAGAATAGTCTTTTAAATTAAATAAATTCTCAGAAAAAATAAACCAATTCTAAAAAGTATGACCAACTCTGGTACCAAGCTAAAGCTCCTACAATTTAAAAAAAATCTAAAAAATAAATCAAAATATTTTGGAAGAGGGGACAATCTGGTTATGCTATCAAAATCCTCATTCCCGGCGATTAATGCGTTATTAAAGATTGCCATTTTTTCAAAAATAAAAAAAATTTATCATTTTTCTAATTTTTCCTTGTATTCAAATAAACTGGTATTATGAAATTGAAATACAAATTGAACAAAAAAATTTCTTTTTTAAAAAAATTAAAATTAAGTTTAATAAAAAATATTTAAAAAAATACTGCAACATAGTGCAGCATACTTTGTAACATCTTTTTTACCTAAAATAACTTTCTAATAACAAAAAAGACAACAAATAAAATACCAAAAAAAATTTTCAACATTTTTTTTTCCAGGTAAATTATTTATTATCCAATAAAAATTTTTTTTCTATATTTTCTTTTCCTATATTATGTCACACTGCCAAAAAAATAAAAGATTTAATATTTTACATAAATTTTTTGATCTATTTTTAGGTCATGACTTTCTATTAAAAATAATTGAAGTCAAGTCAAATGACTTTTTATTTTTAAAAAATTTTAAACTCAAATTACTTTAAATCAGAGTTGGTCAAAAGTCAAACTTTAAAGTCAGAATCTTTAAAAGTCAAAGTTGACTTTGACTTTGAAATTATTTTGGAGGCAAAGTCAAAATCAGACTTTGACTTTTTTTTTATACTTTAAAGTCTTGGCTTGGACTTTCATTTTAATACTTTAGACTTCAACTAGGCCGCCAAAAAAACATGCTGGAACGGCAATCCATCAGTCAGAATCACAGTCATATGATTTTTTTCCGTTCCAGATAGCTATTTTAGCGACCTACTAAATAAGAACCCTTAAAAGCGCCGTTTAAAGAAAAAAAATTTAAAAAAAAGCAAAGTAAAATATAAAAAAAACAGATTTTACAGACTTACGCAGCAGGTGAAACAAGAGTTGTTTCAATTTGCTTCATTTTCAGAGCAAGTTTTTTACATTCAGAACAAAAGTTGAAAAAATTTTTTATTTTTGTATTGGAAGTTTTGTGTGAATTTTCCCAATTCTAAATAAATTTCTAAATTCAAATTTTTGACTTGACTTTTTCTTTTGACAAACTCTGCTTGGTACAGATAAAAAAAAACAATTAATCTTTATTTTGACTATGCCCCAAATTTTTAAAATAAATTTTATTAAAAAAAATAATTAAATAAATGATAATAAAAGTGAGAAGCTGAAAAAATATGAATGGCTAAGAGAAGGTCGAGACACAAAGAGTTTCATTCAACCTAGTGATATCGAAGAAATAGTTTTGTGTTTGAAAGACATTGTTCTCAAAGGGCTTTTTAGCAAAAACAACTTCAACGATGCCATCAAGACTTTTCAGTATCTTTGCTTTTTGCGAGCAGACCTCATGCTGCCGACATTAATCGACCAAGTGTATGAAAGTTTTGAGATTAATGTTCAACCTCACCGATATACTCCATTGCTGGCTTGTTTAGTATCGGTGCCCAGAGAGCTGGTATCATATGACCAAAGTGTTGACACACAAAAGCATGTCCTTCATTTGCTTATTTCCGTTCTTCCCGGCATCGACCTAAACGACCTGAACAAACTTATTCTCACTTTTCAATTTTTGACAAATATGCTCAGTCACATTATTGTGTGTGATTGTACACCGGCTCTAAAAATCAGAGGTGATTTGACTGACTACGACAAAGATGTGTGTTTGATGACTGCAAATTTTGTGGATTTTATTCATTCATTGTTCAGCAGACTTTTTACATTTATTGATTATTTGGCAAGTGATAATTCTGTGGATGTGTCCGACACTGCGCACCAGGCTTCCTATTATTCAAGGGTCAGCAGCGCACTTACAGATGAAAATGTGACCCAAGTGCACATTGTTCAAATGCTCAATGTTTTGGTCAATCAGTCATCGAGTCAAATTTTGAAAGTAATTGTTGACAAAACATTTAATTATCTAAATGGAAGAGTATTCAATGCTAAATCAGGTGAAATTATTGTTTATCTAATTGGTTCTTTGGTCTCATCTTCATATGGACGAAAAGCTTTTGAGAAATTTTTCCAATATCTCTATGAAAATATGGTCTGTTTGTCGAAAATAAAAAACTGTAATTATTGTTTTTTTATTATTTTTTTTTGGAGAATCTCGAAAAAAATTTTAATTTATAAAATATTTATAAATCTAATTCTAAAACAGCACTCTAAATTTTTTTTAAACTTTGTCCATTAGGTTTATCAAAAATAGACTTGTATAAAAGTCACAAGTCAAGTGCAAGTCAGGACTTGGACTTGTTGTTAAAAATTTAAAAATCAAAAGTAGGGTTGTTAAACGCACTAAATTTTGAAACATTGAATTTTTTTTTTATATTTCATAATTAAAAAATGAAACTTCGAAATGCCTGCATACATTAAATTTCTTACTTGAAAGCAAAATTTCAATCTTTTTATTTTCTCAGATTGAAATTAAAACTTCAAGATTAAAATTTAATATCTTGAAGTAAAAATTTCAAGCATTTTTTCTACATTAAGAGACTTGAAAAATAATTTCAAGTCCAAAAATTTCAAGTTTGAAATGTCTAATTTTGAGATTTTGCATTTTCCAAATTATAATATATTTACAAAAATATCAAATAAAACTTCTTTTCAGCATTTTGTATTTTTTCAATTTATAACTAGAAAAAATATTAAAAATTCCTACCGATAGAACAAATTCTAATAATACCGAAATCCTAACTTCTATTAACCAAGAAAAAGCGAAAAGCAATTGATTGAACCAAGATCTTGGGTATGGTTGCATTATGCGTCTAAGACAGATAAAGCTTAAGCAAAATGCAGGATTTGTTTAAAGGAAATAACTATTTACAATGGTTCTCTAAATGAGGTTTCAAAGTATTTACTCAAAGTTAATAACATAACCCAAAATTCGATTGTTACTGACAAACCATCAAAAAGGCGTTGTTAAGATTTTGAAAATTGAAAACCTTTTCAGCAATGCAGGTTTAGTTCAAAATGACCAAAGAAATCTGATGAAACCGTCTGTTTTAAATATGGTCAATTTTATAATGAAAAACAAATTTTAAACTTTTTTATTTTTTAATCCAATTTAATTACTCTCAAGTTCAAAATTTTTAAACTATAATTTCCTTTTTTTATAAATCGATTTTATGATATCGAAATTTTTTTGTGTTAAATTAATTCTCCAATTTAATAAATTGCACAAAAAGAAAATTTGAAATTTCAAGGTTTAATTTTTTCAAACTTAACAAAAAATTTTGAAGGTTTTTTTCCTCAATTAGAAAAAAACGATTTTCAAGGTTTGGAAAAAAAATTCAAGTGAAATAATTTTGAAAAAACTTCGAGATAAAAAATTTCGATTAACAACCCTAATCAAAAGTCATAATTTTTTTAGATGGTGAAGATGCCTGCGTTTGATTTATTATTTAAAATTTCTTTATTCACAAATTCAATTTAAAAGAATACAACGATAATGTGCATTCATTTAAAAAATCATTTTTCAATTTTTACATTGAAAAAGAAATTAAGACCAATAATTTTAAGGGTCTTGCCTAAAATGTGAACAGAAGTTCACCAAAAAATGGGACGATGAGTATCTTGCCCAAAATGTGAACTTTATGTTTACCAAATTTCTGTTCACAAATTTTGTGACCAAAGTAGTTCACATAAAATAAAAAATGTTCACCAAATTTTTAATTTAAAATTAGGACAAAATTAAATGGAAAATTTACTTACAATTGATGAGAAATTAAGTGTCTTAAATCTAAATGCTGCAGAAAAAGCTGTATATTATCGAAAAAAAGCAATGGCTGCAATATCAACTTCACAAGAGACTTTGAATGTAGAAAAAAAAAGCATTAAGTAAACATGCCAATCCGGTGCCATGTGAGATTTGTGGAGAATTAATGAAAAATATTAAAGGAGTAAAATTGCATTTAGCAAAAAAACATAAAAATTAAAAAATAATTTTTGACAATTTATTTTATTTTTTTTTTTCAAAATTAACATTTAAATTAATGTTCGCATAAAAAAAAAATTTAGTTCACGACAAATTAAATTTTTTTTTTAAATTTACTCTGGTCACAAAATTTGTGAACAGAAATTTGGTGAACATAAAGTTCACATTTTAGGCAAGATACTCATGGTCACATTTTTTGATGAACTTCTATTCACATTTTAGGGAAGACCCGATTTTAGTTTTTCCTGAATAAAAAAATTTATGACTTCAAAATTTTTTATGTTTTTTAATTCTATTTTTAAAATAAGTCAAAGTCTTGAATTGTAATTTTTTTTTTTATTTTCAAGAAAAATCTCACTTTGACTTGTATAGACTTTTTTTCTGACTTTTACACAAGGATATTGTGAAATTCAAATAACAAAAATTCTTCCTTTTTTGATGAATTAAAATTAAATTTAATAAAATATACTTAAAAAAAATACTGTAACAATACTTTGTTGCACCTTTTTTACTTTAATTTACTAAAAAAAAGAATAAAAAGAAAAGTTAATGATTTTATTTTAGGCAATATAGGTACAACAAAGTATGTTGCACTTTGTTGCAGTATTTTTTAAGTATATTTTATTAACATTAATGTTAATTCATCAAAAAAGGAAAAATTTTTGTTCAATTTGCATTTGAATATCACAATACCTAAACAAGTCTGATCAAAAATTAGTTTTATAAGGTGCGCGTCATCAAATACGATATTAATTTTACTATTTTATTTTATTTTTTAAAAAACTTTATTTTTTTTTTAAATTTAAAATTTTATCTTTTCCCGCTAATCCGAAATGACCCAGATAGGATCCCTGAAACAAACTATACTTCAATAAAAGTTGCTTTTTTTAATGAAAAATTTAAGACTGTAGACTAAAATTTCAAAACTGTTTTTTACATTAATTTTATTTTGTTATAACTTTTAAAATTTTCCCAACTTTAATCCTTATAAAATAAAAAAAAATTATTAGCAATTTTTTTAACAATTTAAATTAACAACACATTGAACAAGACATACTGATTTTTGAGTTACATTAGATTTAGATTAATCTAGAATTATGATATTTTTTTATTGTTTAATTGATATCTCATTTAATTTTTTTGTATTAATTCTAATAAAAAGCCAAAAGGCGACGTAAAATTAATTAGCAAAAAAAAAATAAAAATTAAGGTAAAAATTTACCAATAATTAGAACTTAAATAAGCACTTAAGAGGTAAGACTTTTAGGAATTTAAGCTTTCATTTTTCGTTTAATAATAAAGAGTGTATTTATAATTTGTAATTAAAATTACTGCAATTGATTATTAATAAGAAATATTATAAAATAACAATTTTAATTTACTTGTTATTTTTTTTAGATTAATAAATTTTATTATTAATTGATACAATAGATTAGAAACATAATTTAAAATCCAAAAAGTAAAATAAAGCAGATTTGTTAGATATATTATTACTAATTTATTTATTTTGATAGATTAAAAGACATTTTATAACTACCGTAATGCCTTGCCCCCTAATGCATTGCACTTTAAACCAGAATTCTGGATTTTAATGCTGCATTTAACCCACTTTTTTTTCCAGATACGCTGCGACTAAAAATGCTGCAGTTAATGTCAAAATTTTGATAAAAATGCCGCATTAATTATGTAAAAAATAATAAAAATATATTTTTCTATTTTTTCTAAATTTGAAACACAAAAAATGTTCTTCGGACATAATGCATGCATTTGAAGTTAAAATTTTGAGTTTTAATGCTAGTTTATTAAATTCATTTTTTAACGCTTTTAAGTGTCCAATTTTTTTTTTATTATTTTTTTTATTACAATTATATTCATAACTGCAGCATTCAAAATAAAAAAAAAGATCATGCTTAAAAATATAATTCATATAATTTTTTTTTAAAAACAAATAATTTTTATACGGAAAATTTTATGCATCTTGAAGTTTAGGATCAAAAAAATCAGATCAAAAAGTAATTTTTTTATAATTTTTGAATGGTACTTGATTAAATCTCTCTGCAAAATGCTAAATAATGCAAAAAATACGCTGAATATTAGAATAGGTTCTGCAAAAACTCTGCAATTAAATTGCGCAGTTGAATTAAATACTTTTTAATGACATGCATTTTCCTGCAGAGTTTTTGCAGAGTCTTTTCTAATATTCAGCATGTTTTTTGCATTATTTAGCATTTTGCAGAGAGATTTAATTAAATACCATTCAAATATTATAAAAAAATTACTTTTTGATCTGATTTTTTTGATCCTAAACTTCAAGATGCCAAATTTTATGCCATTTTTATATTAAAATACCGTTTTTTTTATCAATTTAAATAAAATTTCGTGACGCATTAAAACTCAAAATTTTAACTTTACATGCATGCATTATGTCCGAAGAACATTTTTTGTGTTTCAAATTTAGAAAAAATAGAAAAATATATTTTTATTATTTTTTACATAATTAATGCGGCATTTTTACCAAAATTTTGACATTTACTGCAGCATTTTTAGTCGCAGCGTATCTGGAAAAAAAAGTGGGTTAAATGCAGCATTAAAATCCAGAATTCTGGTTTAAAGTGCAATGCATTAGGGGGCAAGGCATTACGGTATGATAACTGTTATCTTTGAATGAAAATTAATTTTTTTAATTTACGATTAATATATTTAATTAACAATTTTTTTAATTTGCGATTTAATCAAAATAAATGACGCTTTAATATCATCTCTTAAAAAAAAATCAATTAATAATAAAAATTTTTGAATTCTTTTTTTTATTTTTAACAGTCTTTCATAAATCTATTTAATCATCTTTATATTAAAAAAATTCACCAATTTTAAAATTAATTTTTTTTTTTTATTTAGTTAATAACTTGCTTAAATCTGAAAGATGTGATCCATCAATTGTTTGGAATCTTCATCTATTTTCGCATGTAAATCCTTCAATTCAAAACTTATTTACAATCTAATTTCTTTTTGTCAAGCTTCTTAAATCAAATGGAACCATACTGCTAGAAAATATGCATGGTATTAGGGAAATTTTAAGAATCTATCGTCCAACTACAAACAAAGAATGCATATCAAATATGACTTCCTGCTATAACAACTTAATTACTTCTCTGACCAGGATTTATCCCATTGAAAATCGTTCTGTTGATTACACCCTTGCATTCGAAGATGAAAAAGAATTTTTTTCACAGCATCTTCCTTTTAGAGTAAATTTTACAAAAAATAAAATTAAGTCTTTTTAAATTTTTTTTATTCAAGGATTGGGGAAAATACATCAGTCCTGATGAACTCAAAATCGAGTACCATATCCCCAATGTTCAGGAGATATCAGCTGCTTTGGATATCACTAGTTCAGTGCTTAATGAATCAATGTCGTTTTTAAAAAAATCATTTCTCAGGAAAAATGAATCTCGAGACTTTAGATCTACCAAAGAGGATAATTACAGGGAACTGAATTACATTTATCATTTAGTTTATAGCTCTTCCTGTCTGCTAAAGAGGCCTAGTAGTAAAAAAAATGTAGATGAACAGTAAGTATTAATTTAATCACAGGCGTTGTAAAGACTAGGAGAAAAATACAAGTCAAAAAATGAAAAACCTTAAAATATTTATTATTTAATTTTGTTTGTTGGTTCATCAAATTTTTTAGCTTTAAGAAAAAAATTATTTGGGTTTTTATTTTTATACTTTGCTTTTTGGGGTCTGGTCGACTATGTGAACAATCGACTCAAGCCGACTTGGTGATCAATGATGCTCACCAAAGCCATGTTCACAAAAAATTCATTAAAGTTTTTTTAAAAAAGTGATTTAAAAATTATGTGAACAAAAATTTTTTTTGGTGAACATAATTAAATTTTTTTTTTATTTATTAAAGAAAATTTTAATTGTTATAAAATAAATTTTCATTCAAAGCTTGTCAGATTAGAATAAAAGATTCAGTTTTTTTGACATGTGAAGTCTTACGTCTTTAGAATTTTTCATTAATTTGCCACACAATTCACATAGCACAGGGTTAATGTGTTGGCTTAGAGCTTTATTAACAACATTTACCGTTTCTTCGGAATTAATTATTTCCGAAGTTGCTACTTTATGGTAGTGATGTTGGTTTTGCTTGGTTTTGTGGTAAGCTAATTTTGGTAAATTTACATTACTGGTAAGATTTAGCTCTAAATGCATCAATGCTTCCTCAAGGTTCTCAAAATTTTCAGCAAAGCTAGACTCATGCTCACACGAAATTAGATCATCACTCTTTTTTGTATTAGGATCAATAGGATTAGAATTTACTAGTTTAAGAGATTCATTCGATTTTTTATTACGTTATTACGTATTTAAAATTTTTATTTTGATCACATTTTTTAACTTTCAAGATTAATCAACAGGCTAGTGTCCATGCCATGAAGACTGATTACCACTTCATTTATTTAATTTTATAAAATAATTATTACAAGTTAAAAAAAAAAAAACTTATAAATTTGTTTAAAAAAAAAATTATTTAATAAAGCAAAACATTTAAATACAGTACTGCTACGAAAAACTGTTTTTACGTAATTTTACGTGAAATTACGTAAAATTACGTAAAATTACCAAAGTAAAAAAAAAGTAAATTAACCGGATTTTACGTAATTTCACGTAAAATTACCGGAAATTACGTAATTTTACGTAAAAAGTAAAAATTCCAAAAAATACTACTTTTTTTGAGAATTTTGACATTTTTGACTTTTTTGAAATTTTGTGGTCCTGAATTCGAAAAAAAAAAAATTACTTTTTTTCACGTAAAATTACGTGAAAAATTACGTTTAATGACTTTATCTCATTCAAGAGCTTATATTAGTCTATATCAAATTATATTTTTACTTTACTCGAGAAACAAAAAACGTCGAACAAAACATCAAAAAATACGTGATTGTTTTCATGAGCATTTACACCATAAAACGCATAAATTACATTTACACCATAAATTTGAAAAAACCTGAAAAAAATTTAAATTTTCTTAAGGTTTTTAAGGTTTATTGCGTTTAATGGTGTTAAAGCGAATGAAAGAAATCACGAAGTTATGGCCGTCGTTTTTTGTTTGTCGAGTAAAGTAAAAATATAATTTGATATAGACTAATATAAGCTCTTGAATGAGGTAAAGTCATCAAACAGTGCATCATTAGAACAAACTTTATTTACAATGAATGAAAAAAAAAACAGCTTTAATTTTCAATTTTTTTTATTAAAGAAGATTTGATGAAGCTGGTGCCAAAAAATTCAAGTTTCAAAGAATCATTGAAAAAAGTTGGCGACAGCTTTAAAATGATAAAAATAAAAAAATAAAATTCCGTAAAAATTTTTCCAAAGATTTATAAATTTTACTTTTTTTTTACTAAAAATTACAAAAATTTACCACTATTAAATAAAATTTCACGTAATTTTACGTGAAAAAAAGTAATTTTTTTTTTTCGAATTCAGGACCAAAAATTTTCAAAAAAGTCAAAAAATGTCAAAATTCTCAAAAAAATAGTATTTTTTGGAATTTTTACTTTTTACGTAAAATTACGTAATTTCCGGTAATTTTACGTGAAATTACGTAAAATCCGGTTAATTTACTTTTTTTTACTTTGGTAATTTTACGTAATTTTACGTAATTTCACGTAAAATTACATAAAAACAGTTCTTCGTAGCAGTACTGTATTTAAATTAAATTTTTTGAATTTTTTTAGGAATTCTGTAAAATTCAAATTGATACTATTAAATATAGAAAGCTTGAATGCTGCAAACTTCAACATTGATTTTTGATCACAAAGCTATTCATCAATCTTGAATAAAAATATTGAAAGGTTTTTTCACCATTAGCCGTATTTGGTGAACATAGTTTTAATAAACTAAGATGTTCACCAAGTGGTCTTGAGTCGATTATTCACATAATTTGTGAAAAAATGTTCACATAGTCGCCCAGACTCGCCTTTTCTATCAAAATAAATGGTGCCCAGGCTAAAGCAAAATCAAAATTAATCTTTATCTAAGTATTGACTCTTTGGTAAACATTGCGCAGTGGGAAGAATTAAACAAAGGACTGGGATTTGAATCAGTCAATATAAATGAACAGTCACATGAATATTTTAGCTTAAGCGACTCAGACAAGCGAATTTTGCTCAATCTGAGAAAAGAAGTTATTGAATTTAGTCTTAAAATGGTGGATAAGATCATCGAAGAAAAATCCAATGATACAGTTATGATCATTTTACTATCTAGGGTAAGTATATTTTTTTTCAATTTTAAAATAAATAAAAATGGACAAAAGGAAATTAAAAATAAACAAGACAGTAAAGTTGTAATTTTAAGTTCTAATCCGGGCATGCTTCCGTTTTTTGAAAAAAAGTTATTTAAAGGGGAAAATTTAACGATTTTAAAAAACAATAAATTTTTTTAAAAATAATTTAGAAATATAATTTTAGATCGTACTTTTTTTGACCAACATTTAAAAATTAAAAATTTAATAATATTTTAATATATTCAAAATAAAATTTTAATTTATTTAAAAATTAATAATTTTAATACCGTTAACCTCATTAACTACCGATAATTAAAGTTAAATATTTATTTATTTCTGGTTTAATCGATATTTGTAATAAGAAATTTGAATTTGGAACAGTTTAAATCTTATTGACTTATAATAATTTAATATAACTTATTTTGTAAATTCCCAACAAATTTAATAAAAAATAATCAAATTCATTCAACCAAAAATAAATTTATTAAATCAAACAAAATATAATTAAAATAAACAAAATATATGTTTTCAGAAAAAAAAATTAAACGAAATTTTTTTTGTTAACATTTGCCAAAAAATTTAATTAATTAATAAAAAAAGTAATTTATATAAAATCATTTTTTTTAAATAGATTTAAGTTAGTAAATTTATTTTTCATTTTTAATAAAATATCTTCAAATTTTTTTCTTCAAATTTGGTTTTAAATAAAATTTTAGCATATTTTTAAAGAATTAAACAAAATTAAATATATTTTAACTCTTAATTTGAGAATAATTTAACAAGAATATTTTTTTAAAGAATATTTAAATTAATTTGAATTTATTTTTATTAAAAAAATCAAATAATGTAAAAGCAAAATCGTTGACGTTAATTAACGGCAGTTAACGGTGTTAATGGTATTTAAATTTTGAATTTTTCCAAAAAATTGTTTGATAAAATTCTTATATTTTAATAATTGTTCAAAAAAGAAATAAAAAAAAAAGTTAATAACGTTAGCGAAAAAAACTGTGTTGGATTATTCAAAAACAATTTTTTTTTTTTTTAATAATTCATTTGTTAATTTAAAAAATTTTGCAAAAATAAATAACCAAAAAAAATTGGATTTGGCTTATTTTTTTTGAGTCATAAAATTAATGAGAAAAACACTTCAAACCATTTAAGTTGCATCACTTACTCGCAACATTCAGCTGTTAAAAATAGTTTGAAAAAATGTCAAAATTTTAAACGTTTAGTTAAGAAATTAAAAAAAAATTAAGGCAAATTTGACTTAGACTAATAAGAATAAAAAACCAAATTTTGAATATATTTTAAGTAAATTTTTGACCTTTTGCATGATATGTTTTGTAGTCTAGTGTTTGATTGGAATCATCTCCGAATTCTTTCTTTCATTCATCGTTCTAAGTGTATTTGCTAAATCTCGTGATAAGAAGTCTATGAAAAAGAGCTGTATTCTTCAAATATAAAAATATTTTCAGTTTAATTAAAATTATTTCCTTTTTTGAACAAAATCGTCTTCTCTTAGAAAACAAGTGATTAAAATTTAAATTTGAAAAAACCCAAGTTATATTTTAGAAATTACATTTTTTAGTGATTTGCTTTTAAAAATGTTAAATTTTTATTTTTTTTAGATTCTGTCCACTTCCTGCTCGGTATTCGGCTCTTTAGCAAGCGATTTCGAAAAATCATGGAAGAACCATTTTGTGAATAAATCCACAATTCAGAACAAAGTATAATTAGGCTCGGAATTTTTTTATAATAATTTTTTCTATGGGTGGTATTTTCTATATCATGAAATATCTAAAATTTATCATCAAATTTAAGTTGCATCAAAAAAAAAGTATGTATTAATTTAAAATACACGAAAATTTAGATTAATTAAAAAAAAAAAAAATAGTAGAAAAGATTCGTCAAAAATTTTTTTGTATCATTAAATAAAAAATTCATTTTAGTCAAAATCAATTAAAATATAAGATATAAATAAAAGGCATGTATTTTACGTGATACTAAATTTATTTTTCTGCTACTAAAAAAAAAAGGCACCAATTTTATTTTTATTTCTTTATTTTTATGCTATTAAAAAAAATTAATTGATACAAATTATAAGAAAATGATATTAATTTTTATTGATGATAATAAAAAATACAATAAAAGAAAAATAAGAAAAAAAAAGAAAAAATTAATTTTTTTTGAATCTTTTGCTCGCAGGTTTACTTTGATCACTGATTGGGTTTTTGCGAGGTCTACCTCTCGGACGTTTAGCTGGGCAATTTTCTACTAAATTCAACACACTTGGCTCTGATTCGAATACACCATGAACGATATTTAGCTGCTCAATTGTTTGTTCATATGACCTAATCTCTTGTCGCCTTGATTTAAATTACCCTTACGCCATTTTTGGCCTTCAAACACACCTTTTAAGATCTCGATCATCAAATTTAGGTTGCATCAAAAAAAAAGTATGTATTAATTAAAAATACACGAAAATTTATATTAATTAAAAAAGAAGAAAAGTAGTAGTAAAGATTCGTCAAAAATTTTTTTGTATCATTAAATAAAAAATTCATCTTAGTCAAAATCAATTAAAATATAAGATATAAATAAAATACTTAATAAAGGTTTACTGACTAATTTTGGGTGTACTAGGGTTTCTTTTTTCACCAGCCTCAATTGTCTTAGCATTATCAGGAATTTAAGTGAATTTATTCAGCAATTTATTTACAGTGTTTGCATGTATAACTTTTTGGATATCTCAGAAAGCCACCTGAAATTCTCCCATAATCTAATCAATTATTTTCATTTGCATCAGCTGATAACTGTTAGGTTTTTATCGAAAAGGTTATTTAGTAATCTCATTATTAGCAACCTCCATGTCACTTCTGGTTGTCCTACCTTACGTTCCTCTTGAGGTGTCCATTAAAAGGTTCCTTTTGGTACCCGAGTTTCTTTCATTCTATGTACTTGCCCAAGCCAACTGAGTCTTTTTGAATTTTTGAAGAAAAATTTTCAAAAAATGTTTCATATTTTTTTTTTGCATAATTTTTTAATTTGATTTAGGGAAAAAAAAATTTTTATCAATTTTTTATCGAAGTGACTATTGACACAGGATGGGTCAATATTCCAATTTTATTGACACAATGAATATCATATTTGATACAAATTGTCCCTTATTTCTTTTTTGAGTAAAAATAAATTTTGAACCATCAATCTTGTATCATCAAAATTTTATACCTGAATATTCAAATATTGAATTTTTAAAAAAATTGATTTAAGAATTTTATTCATCGCCTATTGCAAAAAAACCCGATCACTATCCAAAGCTAACTAAAGTTAATATATTTTATAAATGGAAACTTTTTTCTTTTAGATTTAAATTTTGCATTGTTTTAATTAAAAGGCAAAGATATAAACTATTAAAAAAATATATTAATTAAGAAAATAGAATTTACAATACTACTGATTAATTTTTGAAGACTTAAACTTGTTATTTATCGACTTTCGTAGACTTTCATGCACCAAAATTGGAAAAATCTAATTTTTTAATAAAAAAAATTTTAAAAATAAATTAGAATATTTAGCCTTTAATTTTAATCAATTTCCAAGCAAATTATTTGATTTCATTTGATTTCATCCTCTCTTTGGACTTAATGAGACAAAAATTGAAAAAAAATCTAAATGAAAAAAAGCTGCCACATTTTTTTTGTTTGATTAGACTCAAATTAGGTTTAAAATTATATTTTTTGTTGTTACAGTGGTGATTTGATACCAGTATTTTACGAAAAATTACGTTAAGTACTGTAAATTAACATAATTTTACCACATTTTACGTAAATTAACGTAAAATCCGAAAATTGAAAAAGAGGCATTTTAAGAAAAATTCCGTAAATTATCAGGATTTTTCGATAATTTTGGTAAAATTCAAAACGGCCAAAAATTTTCGAAAAAATGACTTTTGGCTTAGACTCCACCAAAATAATGATGCTAAGCACAAATCTGACGTTTGTACGATTTTTTTAGGCATAATTAATGTTTTTTGGATATGAAATTTAACTATTTCTTGAAAATTAAGGATAAATCACCACGTAAATCTCGCGACCTAAATCCAATTGAGCTCTTGTGGAACGAGCTAAAGGTTTATGTGCGCCAAAAGATGATTTTAAAAGAATCAGATATTTATAGAAGCCATTAATGATTTTCAAAAAACTATAACACCAGAAAAGTGTAAAAAATATATAGATCATTTAAAAAAAGTATTTTTAATATTTAATTAACTATTAAATATTTGTTATTTTTAAAATACTAATTAAAAAAGATGGTGACTGGTCTGATCATAGCATTAAAATATTATGATTTTTTTTGTGATATGAATAATCGATTTGTACAAAGTTGCGTATTTTTAAAATTTTTTTATAATATAAAAAATCAAGTTTTTCTATATTTTACTATTTTTTATCAATTTTTACAAAAAATAACCAAAATTAACGTTTTTTTTTGGTAAAAATAGTTATTTTTAAAATCGTATAACAAAATAAAAATTTTGAAAATTTTGGCCATTTTGAATTTTACCAAAATTATCGTAAAATCCTGATAATTTACGTAATTTTTCTTTCACTTTTCGGATTTTACGCTAATTTACGTATAATGTGGTAGAATTAGGTTAATTTACAGTATTTGCATAATTTTTTCGTAAAATACTTGTATCTAATCACTTGTATTAAAAATATATTTTTGTAAAATAATTCAACATTTTTATTTATTGTGTCAATGTAATTTTTTTATTGGAACATTATCTTATTGACACATAATATGCTACTTTTTTTTTATTTTTTGCAAGAAAAAAATTTTTGAAAAAAAAATTTAATATTAGTGGAAAATTTAATAATATTGTGATGATAAATTTGGGTAAAAATTTGATGATAAAAATATTTATGCAGTTTTTTTAATTAAAAAAAGTTAATTGAAAAAAAATATCCCCGAGAAGAGCTAATCCGGCGCGTTATGCTCCAATATGAATTTCGCTGCTTTCATTTGCACACAACCCTATCTGATCTTGATTACCAAGCAGTCATTGCTCTGACCAATTTTTGCATCAACTCTTTCTACCAAGTGGTTCGCGAAGAAGCCCGAACCCAGCTTTTCGAACTTCTTTCCCAATTTCAATATTCCATTCTAACAATTCTGCCCAACATTGTCAAATTTTTGAACAAAACCCACACAGACAAAAAAATTAGCACAGAACAACTCGAGGGCTGTCTTCTTTTGCTAAAGGGAAACTCCATCCAAACCTCTCTGCTAACCAAACAAGACTGGTACGTGCTGGGCAAGCTGTGGCCAAGTCTTTTCCGATGCAAACACTTGGAAAATGAGAGCATACAAAAGTTGTTGGACAACATTTTTTCCAGTGCCAATCTAAACTTCAACTCATTCAACAACCAAATATGCTTGAGTGACCAGACTGTGTCATCGGCCTACGAGTTGTGCTCGTCGACCACATTTGCCAGCGACGAGCTCAGACTAAAGCTATTCAGACAAAAATGCTCTTTTGAAAAGCAAATTATTTCCAAACTAATGGACGACTTGATCGACATTGCCAACGATTCAAGCGCTTCTCCCAAAAGCAAAGAAATAAGTCTTTTTTCTTTGATATTTCTTCTGGACTCCTGCAAGAACAGTCCTGGACTTTTGTCGCCACAATGTGTTCAGGTATTTGCCAAAAATTTGGTCCATGAAAAGCAAAATTTTCGGCGCATCTCAACCGATGCCCTGTGTATGATAATGAAAATGTGCAAGTTTAAAAAAGTGATGAGTGAACACAAAACCGAGGAGCTTATAGAGCAGGCCCAGGTGGATACCTATGCACCAGGATACCGCGGGGACAACGCGTGGAATTTGTACAATTACAATTTTGGTGAGTGGCAGGATGGAAAATTTTTGGACAAGTCCTACTGGGGCTACTACTCATGGCCTAGGCGATTGCAGATAGCCTCTAATCACAGACTAACCTACTCGGAGCACATGGATGGCGAGTATTGTGAAGCGATGGAGCAAATTTTTTTAAGATTTAAAAAAAAAAATTTTGTCAAAAAATTTTTGCGCTCAAGTCAACTTGAGGGTGACAAGTGCGGGAACAGATTTGACGCGAAAAAGTTCTACTTATTCAAGTCGGTGTTCAGGAACTATGGATCAGTGGAAGCTATTGAGAGTGTGTTCGAGCACCTTTTCGATTTGGTGCAGGATACCACAGCCACTGAATGCAGTCACAAAATCGCCGCTGAATTGGCTAGTGGCTTGATTAGAGGATCTAAGTATTGGCCGCATGAGCAGCTTTGCGCTTTGTGGACACAAATGGAGAGCTTGTTCGATCTGATTGTGGAGCATATGACCAAAGATACAATTGATATTTGGACAGAGTGCTTTTCTAATTCATTCGAGGACCAAGATCCCAGACGAATGACTTTTTACTTAAATTATTTTAAGAGTGGTTTTGTTAAAATTTTAAATGAGCTCAATGTGATGGATGTTAAAACAAGGCCAGCTTTTAAGATGACAAATTTTATGCAGCTATTGACTAGTCTGAGCCAGTTCGAGTGGAGAATAGCCGAGTTTTGGAATGATTTAATTGAAGACATTACTCACTTAATGGGACATTCTAACAAATTGATTAGAGAAATTATCTATCCGTAAGTACTTGAAAATATTTGTGATTTTATTTTTTTTAAATGAGTTTAAAAAAATTTCTGCTACCAAAACTGGTTTGATTTTATTAAAAATATTGCGAAAAATCCGCTTTTAAGTGGGCCTTTGGCGAACAAGGTCTTTATGAAAATTTCCCACCTTATAAAAATAGGAAAATTCCCCACTGTGAAATTTTCCCCACAAAAACGAGGAGAAATTAAATAAAAAAAGTAACAGATAAAATATTTTTGTTACATTAGTGATTTGACATTTGCGTTTTTACGTAAATTTACGTAAAAAAAGTAAAATTTGGTAAATTTTTTATTTATTTGAAAAAGCAATGGTTTTTTTAAATTTTTCAAATTTTTTAAAAAATAATGAAAAATTGGTCAATTTTTTCCACTAAATTGTGGAAAAAATTAATAAATTAGGACGATATGGATTTGTACCTATTTTAATCAACATTTTTTATCTCTAATTTTCTGATTTTATCGCTAATTATATTTAATGATTTTATTTTTATGAATAATTTTAATCAGATAGTAAAAAAAGGATACAGTAAAGTACGGTTATAACGAAGTCGCTGGGGGAATCAAAAAACGGTTCGTTATAACCGAACTTCGTTACATCCGAAAAAGACAAAAAAAATTTTTTTTTTAAGTTTTTATTTAATTAAAACGAATTAAAAAAGAAATAATAATGATAAATATGAAAAAAAATTATATTTTATTTTTTAAAATAATCGGAGATGGTTTTTTGTTTAACCATTAGACCCAAGATTTCATTCTCAATTGAACCCAAGCTATCAATTGATGACTCAAAATTATGTATTGATTTTGAAAGATGCTTCCTTATTTCTTCCTTCCTTAAACTCAGACTTCGGTCTGAGTTTTTTTTTTGCTATCGATAAGCTTTATGTATTTTACTTTTTCATGCAACGTAAAAACCTTACGTTTAGTTGGTTTTTTTTTCTAACATTTTTTTAACATAATATTTTTCCTTTTTTTTTTTATTTTATAAAGGTAAATGTGTGATTTTTCAAAATATTAATTCATCATTAAGTAGGGATTAGTTTTAAGATTTCGGTATTCAAGAAAATTCATACTTATTTGCTGATTTCTATTATTAAAAATTAAGAAACCAATATTTCTCAAATGTATTTTTTAATATTTTCGCTATAAGCGTACTTCGTTATAACCGTAAGAAAATGTATTAAAAGTATTATTGTTCTGAACAACAGTGTTTTATTTTTCGTTATAACCGTACTTTACTGTAATCATCTTTAATCTAGAAAAAAATTGATTTGATTTGTGATTTTATTTTATTTTTTTTAAATAAAATTCAAAAAGAAAACTTAAAATATTATAAAACTATTATGTGGTAAATTTTCTTCCGATTCCCAATCTATTCCTTATTTTTTATTTTTTTATCATGCTCTGTTAAAAACTTCAACAGAAAATCATTTTTTTGCAGATTTTGCTGAAAACCGATCACATGCCGTAAACTCGTGACAACTACTCTTTGAGCGATGTAAAAATTTGGGTTTATTCTATAAATGGAACTAATATACCATCGAAGCCAAATTTAAAATTTTTTTATTTTTTTAGAATAAATCTTGACTCCTGACTTTAAACTAAAAGTAAGCGCAAAAGTTTGCTTTTATTATTAGAATAATTTCGAATTTCTTCTGGAAAAAAACCTAAAAAATTGTAGAGTTAAATTCGAAATTAAAAAAAATTAAAAATTAACCTTAATTCTAATCTTTGTCTTTATTCTAAAAGTAAAATTTAAATAAAAAATCAATTAAATACTCTAGAAAACTCTATAAAAACATTTAATGAATATTTGGCCTAATAATTTTTTATATTTTCGTGCCGAGATAGCCTTTTTCTACCACGCCTAAGTGTTAATTGATTTTGCTGTAGTAGTTACATTAGTTGTTTCTTTATTTGAATTAGTTGCGATATTGGAAGTTATTTAAATTTGGGATTTGGCTTGGTCCGTCCATGGTAAATCTTCGTAAAAAATTATTTTACGAAGATTTTTTCATAAATTTTAATAAAACAAAAAAGTTTTTTTTATAAAAGTTTTTAAATTAAATACCAAGTTAAGTAGTTTAAAAAAGTCCAAATTAGAGAAGTTTCATTTCGATTTAAAAAAAAAAGAAAAAAAGATTCAAGTTCGACCTCAAAAATAATTTTGTTAATATAAATCTACGAATTTTTCTCTTATTTTTGGTTTTTGTATGTTTAATTTACTTTATTATTTAGTTGTACAGTGCAGTTTTAAAGATAGCAATGATTGAATAAAACATCTAAAAAGTGAATCAAGTGAATCAATCATCAACACATAATTCTTTTTTCATAAATTTTAATAAAACAAAAAAGTTTTTTTTATAAAAGTTTTTAAATTAAATACCAAGTTAAGTAGTTTAAAAAAGTCCAAATTAGAGAAGTTTCATTTCGATTTAAAAAAAAAAGAAAAAAAGATTCAAGTTCGACCTCAAAAATAATTTTGTTAATATAAATCTACGAATTTTTCTCTTATTTTTGGTTTTTGTATGTTTAATTTTCTTTTTTGAAATAAAAATACTTAACTTTTTGTTTTAATTCACTTTTTTAAAGATTCAAAATTAAAAATTTTAGTTTACCGTTTATAAGAAATATGGGTTTAAGAAATTTTCGCTAATAATAAACTAAACTTTAAATGACAAAAACTTTTTCTATACTTTTAGTGCTTATTTTTTTGGATAATACAAATTTTCATTAAATAAAATAATATTAAATAAATAAATAAAAATTTTCACATAGAAAGGACTGCTTTCAGGTTAGAAAAACAATTAAATTTCCTAATTTTTTAGACCACGGTCTAGATAATAAAACAGTTTCTCAAAGTTTTTTTATTCATCCTACAATAGTTTCTTCAAACAACAAAAAAATTTTTCATTTATAAGAAATTGTCTGGTATTAGAAATTTTTTCTTGTGCAAATTCGAATTTCTTATATCCGGTTTTCACTGTAGTCTAAATGAACAATTGAAAACCAAATTTTCGATTTCATTACTTATGCAAAAATCATTGAAAAAAATAATATTTAGTTCATTTTAATCAGTATAAATTATCACTGGGGATAAACTTCGATCAGGGTTTTGGTAATTTTTATTAAAAACAGATTATTATTTAAAAAAAAAAAGATAAAATTTTGTGCATTTTTTCTTTAAATGAGATAAAAAATTATATAATTAAAAGGCTAAAAAATTTATTAATTTTTTTAGCTGTGCAGTTTTGTCAATTTCAAATGAAGTTTCATTCGGAAAGAACTTTCAAAATGCTTCATATGGAACACAAAATTCATCATCGTTTAAAAATATCCCTAAATTTGTTGAGACAGTTGTTCAAAAATTAAATGATTGTATTCAATTGTACGATCAAATACATGACCAAACATTGTCAAATGATGCCCGCAAGGATATTCAACGCCTAAAAATAAATCAAATTATATCCAACACAAATTTCATTCAAACACTTTTAAATTGGTATATTCTTTTAATAACCAAAGGCTTGGAGCCCTTGAATTTTGAAACATTGCGTATTTTATCAAAAGTAAACTCTAGCAATTAAACCTTAATTTTTAGAAGAAAAAAATTTTTATTTTTATTATTTTTATTAAGCTGTCACATATTGACAATTTGATTTCCGGAGATTCAAATTCAAAAGAAAAGCTTTGTGCCTTAAGAATATATTTGCCTACATGGACACTAGACCAGGATTGCATCCAAACTCTGGTCGAAATTATAACACAAGTATTAGCTTAATAAAATTATTCTTGAATTTTAAGCTAAATTTTTTCAAGGAATCAAAATCTGTGAATTGGAAATCAAGACAAGCTTCTATTCAGATGGTTCGGAATTTTTCAATTTTGAATAGCTTTATTTTATCTGAAGAGCAAAAATGTCAGATTAAACAAATATTGCTAAATTTGATAGTTGATGAAAATTTACAAGTTCGTCAAAGTACTTGTCTTGTTTTAGGCAGTATGTTTCATGCTGACTTTATAAAAGTAGACTCCGAAATAATTGTAATATTTATGTTAAATAATCATTCAATATTTTTTCTTTTATTTTTTTTAGAACCATTTCATAAAGCTTACCAAAATAAACATTAAAAATAATGAATTTGGTCACAGTTCAAATCAGACAAAAGTTATTCAGTGTCATGGAGGAATTCTGGGCCTATGTGCAATTGTCAACTCATCGCCAAATGAAATTCCAGATAATCTTCCAGATGTGATCACACATTTATGCCAATTATGTCATCATATTGAACCCATCAAGGTAAGAAAGGGAGTATATCAAAATATAGACTACTTTTTTATATAGACATAGACTTAAAAAAATATAGACAAATTAATATCAAAATTTTTATTTTTGTATTCATATTTTTATATTATTTTATTAATTAAAAACTTTTTTAAATCGATATAAAACTTTAAAAAATTTTACCATGTTTCTATGTAGAAAAGAAAGTCTTCATAATTAAAATTCGATATTATAGTCTACGTCTATATTTTATGTATCTATATAGACAGTCTATATTATGATTTTCTATATTATGATATAGTGGCGTAAGTAAATTTAAAAAAAATTAATTAAAAATTACAAAAGGGATCAGTTAAAAAATGCCTAAGTGAATTCAAGAGAACTCATTTGGATAATTGGTCGGCTCACAAACTTAAATTCACCAGCGAACAATTAAGCATGCTAAACGATACAATGTTGTCTGGAAATTATTTTGCATGAAGACAAAATATTAATATTTTTATTTGTTTTTAAAAAAATAATAAAGTTTTGTGATACCTTAAATTTTTTAAAACACAAAGAAATTTAAAATAATGTTTGTTTATTAATAAAATGTATGTTTGTCGAGACAAAGCACATTCAAAAAAATCATTCTGTATTTGTTTATTTTGTAGACGAGTGACAAACTTTTTTATTTTTTTAAACTTAATTCTTGGACGTCCGTAAAATTCACCACAAATTTAGAAAAAAAAATCACAAAATCAATAAACAATTAACTAATTCAGTTTATAATATTTATTTCAGAAAAAGATAGCAGAAAATAAAAAAAGATAACAGAAAATAAAAAAATATAACAAAAAAAGATGAAAAAACACTAATTCAATTAAATCATAAATTAATTTTTATTTTATTCACTAATTAGGTAAAAAAAATTACATAAAAAAAATAAAAAAATTACCTATTAATTTGTACAACCATTTGGACAAAAAAAAACTTTTTTTTTTTACATTTTTGCATTACACTTCTCACAACTTATTTGAATGCTTGAGCTTTTTATTTCATTTGTTTTCTCCACAATTGCTCTCTTGCTTGTAGCTCCTCTTTTGCGCTTGTTGCTTATAGGAATATCCAGACCTATTTTATCAAAATTCATTAATTTCAATATATTAGCGCAACCTATTATGTGGTTACAAAAATAATTTTTTAACGTAAAAATGTTAAAAAAAAGGTTTTTTTTGTCCAAATGGTTGAACAAAAAAAAATAGGTAATTTTTTTATTTTTTTTATGAAATTTTTTTAACATAATTAGTGAATAAAATTAAAAAAAAGTTATGATTTAATTGAATTAGTGTTTTTTCATCTTTTTTTGTTATATTTTTTGTATTTTTTGTGTTCTTTTTCTGAAATAAATATGGCACTAAATTTCTACTTCACCAAATAATTATTAAATACTTCACTAAAATAAATCACCAAAAAAATAATAAAAATTGAACCAAATAAAAATATTTTTCAATAAAATCGTTTATGCCGGATGATCCGAAATGCAAACAATTGTATACTTATTTCGAAGAACAATGGTTAAAAAGTAATTTGTTCAATTTTAAAAAAAAAAATTTGAAAATTTATTTAAAAAATTTATTTTTATTTAAAGATACAAAAATTGAAACTTGGAATCAATTTGAATCAAACGTACGTACAAACAATCGTATCGAAAGTTTTCATTCTCTTAAAAATTCAATATCGAGATTCCACTGACGTCAAAAACCACTTAATTGCCATATGTCAGTTTATTCAATTTCCATACGAATACTGGCATTGCGAATCCGAGGAAAAATTTAACATATACGGCAGCGAATCCGAGGAAAAATTTAACATATACGGCAGCGAACCTGAGGAAAGTGATACAGACGATGAAAACGAAGATGTTGTGAATCTTGAGTCCGAATCAATTAATTCAACTGAAAGTGTACTTCCGATGCAAATTCAACCGATTCTACAGTTCGAGCATGTAACTTATGCGAATTTAGAAACAGTTACTGATTTACCGGAATTGGACCTGATTACACAAAATCAAAGAATAGTGATGCCGACGACTTGAATTCGGAGTACGCCAAGTATAGCTTCAGTTATACACGAAATTAATCTTGATAATTTACAAGATGACAGTTTTAACTACGTCCGTACGTTAATAAATCAAGACGTGTTGAGTGAAATATCAAATACGCGAAAGGCCGAAGAAGATCGAAAAAATCAACTGACCGAACAATACAATGCGACAATTACGGAAGAAGACATCGAAAGTGAGGTAAAGCGATTATGGGGAAATCGAAGGATAAAGAAAACCGAAAGAGAATTTCGAAAAAAGACCGAGAAGCTAGTGTTTTAAGTTTAAAGCGTCAAATAAAAGAAAAAGTTAAAATTCAATTAGCATGCGAATTTTTGGAAAAACATGGCGATCAACAATTTAATTAATTAATTTTTGTTTTTTTTTATTTTTGTCCTTGCTTAATTAATTTTATTAATAAAATCTACAAAAAATACAAATTTTTAATTATCTTTATTGACTATAGCTTTAAACATCAGAAAATTTTATTATATAAGATTAAAAGCAAAAAACAAATGACCCAGATAGTTCAGATTTAGATGATGAATTGGATTCTGTGAATGATCCAAATATTGAGATGAGGTAGAAAAAAAAACATTAAGAGAAATTTGAAAAAATAATTTTTGAAAAAGACAATAAATATATAAAATTATTTGAAGTTAGGTTTTAGAGACAAAAAATTATAAAAGTACGAAAATATTTTTTTGAGAGAAAAAACATAAAAGCTAAGCCTGTAACATACATTAATAGTAAAAAATCCCCAAGTGTTGAGTGTGAGTGTGAGTGTTACACTTACACTCTACACTAGAGTCCAATAGAGTTCAAAATTTTCGTAATACCCGGAGATCACCTTCCGTGTCTTGGATTGCTGAAACAATAGATACAAGTACTCAAACTTCTTTGCCTACAGTTCAAGACCCAGAATCATACCTAATGACCTTAAATGGTTAGTATGTTTTTTGTAAATAAGTTTTACAGATAGTTAAATAGCCCAACAGGATGTATAATTTATATAATCGACTATTCAAAAAATCCTGATCTTGAGTTTTATATTCTAGTTTTAATCAATTTTTGACGTTTTATCTCTCATTCAAAAAATATTTTATGCAATTAATTGTAATTTTTTACATGCGTTTTAAACAAAAATTAATTAACCAAGAAATGTTCGATTAAATAATTTAGGAATTAAATAAATCAATTTTAAAAACCTATGTTACTAAGATCCAACATAATTTAATCACTTTTGAGAATTAATTATAAATTTTTTGGAAAGAATATAAATTATAAAAGTTATTTCTTTAATTTTAACACATGAATTTTATTCACATTTTTTTAATAGCAATCAAAATTTAACCGTTTGGTACAACTGGACCTAGAAAATGTGTTTGAATTTAAAAAAATCAAAATTGGCGGTCAAATTAAGAAATATACACCTATATTGAAGTTTTTTTTAATTTAAAATGCAATATAGACGCAAACCAAAGGATTCGATACAATTTAAATGTATAAATGTGGCAAATTTTATGACGAAAAACTTGGCTCTTTATCTGATTTGATTCAACATTTAAAATTCCAACACCACGAATTAACAAATTGGTTCAATGCCTACAGAAAATGGAATAATCGAGGAAAAAAAACTAAAGATTTGAATGAAAAAGATATTTTAATAAATATTTGTAGATAGGGAAATTGATCTATTGATCCCAGAAGCAAGAAGTGCTATGGATTTAGAAGTTGGAAATGATGATGAAGGTGATGTTGATTAAGATGTAGATGATCAAATTGAAGCAGTTAAATGTGAAGACGAATATTTAAACGACGATGCACATTTTCTAAATAACAAATTAGGAACCAATAATGCACCAAGATACTCATGTGCTGCTCACATACTTAATTTTGCCGTTCGATCAGCAATTAAATCAGTAAGAAATTTCGTAAACATTCATACAAGGCTATCAAATTTCGCAAGTAGAGTTAGACGATCCACAATTTTGTCTTTCAATTTTAGTGCCAAAAAAGCAAAATTGAGATGCGAAAATGGAACAAGGCGGTCCTCATCATACCTGATGCTAGCCTCATTTTTCAATGCTTTCGAAAAAAATGCCTTCAAACAGGACAATCAAAGTCCCATTAATAAAAACAAAATTGTACGTTTTCCAAAAATATTACACCCTTCGTACATGTTTTCATTGCTATCACAAAAAACAGATTGGCATATAGGGGATCTAGTCCCAACCATTATCGTGATTTTACTCGCAACCTATAATCCGTATCAAAAAATTGGAGATGGAAAGAAACTAATTGAAGAGATTCTTCAATCGATTAAAGATCGTTTCAATTTCGAATTGGAATCCAAAATTTATATCTTAGCAGATTTATTCAATACCTCAAAATTAAATTACGCTCGGTAATACAAAGAAAAAGCCTTAGACTCATTTACTGAAACAGTCCGTTTTTTTCTTGATGATGATCCGGATTTGAATTCTCAAACGCAAAATTCCGAAGCTGATCGTTCCTTTCAAGCAAGGGTTTACGAAAATAGAGAAAACCAGTTCTTAGAGCGTTTATTAATTCAAGGCCTGAAAATGAGTTCAGACACGGAAAAGAGAGATCAATTATAGATACGATTAAAGATTTATATAGGTTTCCTAGTGTGTAATAATTAAGACCCCATTTTTTGTTTGACAATTTTTTATTAAGAAGTTCAACCTCTGTTTTATTTCATCTTTTTGTTTTATTTAGTCAACCATTGGGGTAAAGGTTAATTTTGAATCAATTTTAATACCTAAAAACTTGATTTCTTTTTGGCTCTCAATTCTTTTTTCATATATTTTTTATTTTAAGTCAATATTTTCCTTATTACATTAAGTAAAAACAATAAAGCAAGACTTTTCAACAGATATTTTCATCTTCCACTTGAAGAGCCATTTTTCTAGTTCGTCAAAGTATTTGATTATCTTAATTTCTAGATTTCCTTTTTTCGAAAAATATAAAATGTAACCAAGTCATCAGCAAAAAGAAGCGAGTATTCACTATTTGTTTTATTTCTTTAAGAATATCATTGATAAAAATACCAAAAATGAATGGACTAATTACCGAGCATTGAAGAACACCTGCAGTAATAGTAATTAGTATGGTATACATCACTTATGTGGCCATTTACATTGACTTTAAATGATCTTGAGTCTAAGAATGAATAAATCCAATGTATTAGGTAAGAGGGAAGGTTCATTTTTATTAGTTTATAAATAAGACTTTCATGCCAAACCATATCGAACGTTTTGGAGATATAAAAAAAAAGGGAAAAAACTTTCTTCTTTCTATTAAATGATTCTAAAATTTAATGAATTAGGAAAAAAAGATTATTAGCGGTTCGTCGATTTTTTCTAAAACCTGATTGCTCCTGAATTAGTTATCAGTTTTGTTCTAAATAACTATATAATCTTGAGTAGACGAAACGTTCTAAAAGTCTTCCTAGACAGCTTGTCAAACTGATTGGTCGGTAGTTAGCTAGGTCCTGTGTTAAAATTGACTTTTTAGGTATCATAGTAATGTTAGCAAATTTCCATGCATTCGGTATTTTACTTTCTCTTAGACTTAAACTAAAAAGATACATAATGTTTTTTCGAATATTTTGAGGTACAATTTTTAACATAAGGTTATGAATTTGGTCTAGTCCCGAAGCTGCTTCCACTTTAACCTGTTTATCGCTAATGGAATCTCTTTAGTACTAACAGGCTCGTCAAATTTGAATTGATTTTCCTTATTAAAAATTTCATGATTATTATCAATTATTTCTCTATCTTTTTGGGGGTTTATTAGATCATTATTCGGAATAAAAGTTTTTGAAGAAATTCACCAAAAAAAGGTAGCCTTTTCTTCATCAGTTCTTAGATCATTAATATTAGAGATTAAAGGGTAAAATCAAAAATTTTCCTTTTGCAAAAAATTATGTATTCAAATAAAAATGGACGGTGGGTTTTGATGCATGAATAAAAATAAGGGTCTCCCCATTCAACACTCTAGTAGGAGTTTCAAGAAAATGTGTGATTACAACAAAGCGCGATTATGAAAGATATCCGTGGTCAAAGAATTACCAAGATCTGGTAGACCCCGAAAGTTTACCAGTCGAGATGAGTCGTACATACAAATACAGTCGTAAACTGCAATAAAAAAACCTCTTTTGACTGTATTGGATCGATTGAAAAGGCTCAAATGGTGCAAAGAACGACAAAGATGGACTGTTAATGACTGGTCAAAAGTTGTTTTTAGTGAGGAGTCTAATTTCGAAGTATTAAAAAAATCTAGAGTGTTTGTCAAACGTTTTGCAAACGAAAAGTATCACGCCAAGTTTTGTTTACCAAAGTTACAAAATGGTGGAGGTTCGGTTGGTATTTGGGGATGTATTAATTATAAAGGTACTGAATACTGCTCCATTTATACAGGCAGAATTAATCAATTTGTGAACATGGAAAAAAATAACAGTTCTCCCCTGGTGCCTTAGATCACCTGACCTCAATCCAATAGAGAATTTATGGTCATATTGACCACAAAATGGTAATACAAAAATTACGTCAGTAGAGCATTTATAAAGTGTTCTTTTTGTTGAATGGTTTAAATTTCCTCGTGAAGTAGTAAAAAACATGATTGAATCTATGCCAGAAAGTGTCGCTGAGTGTATTAAAGCTAATGGTGGGTATTTTAAATGTTAAAAAATAAAATGTTCTAAATTTTGTAGACATTTTTAATTAGTTTCAATTCTTTTTTTAACAGATTTTTTACTTCAATTTTTTTCTATCCTAGTTTTTGTAATTTTCCGATAAAAAAATTTTTTTTAATAAATTTCAAAAAAAAAATATCTTTTTATTTTTTTTTAGCCGCACGGCTTTCAAGAAACAAACCTTTAATAAAAAAAATTTAAATGTTCTAAATTTTCTATGCATATTGTATTATCAAGAGATAAAATATGTAGACAAACTTAGATATCTTAAAATAATACTGAACTGAAATAACAATAACAAGGATCAAGTAGAATCAAGAATTAAAACAGTATTCAAATCATTCTTTACTCTAAGGAATTTACAAATCGACAATAATTTCCTAGAAATTAGAATTAAAATACACCTCTATAAAGTTTTTTAAAGACGGACACTAACCTATGGACTAGAAAATTATGTTTTAAGCAGAGGACAGCTAAAGAAAATTCAAACGACAGAGGCTACGATGATAAAAAAAATGCTTAATTTTAAAAAAACATCAAGAACAATTAACCTGCTACTCTCACTTGGACTAGAAAAGATTAAAAATAAACTCCTGAAAGAAAAATTGGCCTTTGTAAAAAGGCTCTTAAGCAATAAACTTACATTAGGTTTATTTAGAGAATTTGAAAATAGTCTCATTTAAAAAAGAATAATTTAGCAACAAATCAATAACTAAGGAAATTCTTGATGTCTAGAAGAAAATAAAATTGAAGTTCATAAAATACTACAACTTGTAGAACTAAAATAAAAGGACTTAATGAAGAAAGAAACAAATGGTATAAGCGACTCAATAGAGGAATGCTTAAGAAAAATGGGAAATGAGACCCACAAAAAAATGCTTATAGAACTTACAAAAGCATTTTAACACTAAAAATCAATACAAGAAAAAAAATTTTTTTTTTTTACCTAAATGTAAGTTTCCATCGCTGTTGGAATGGAGTTCTAAACTCCTTAGTCGATTTGATGGTGGTCTCCTTGCAAAATTAAAAAAAAAGGCAAAAATGAATATAAAAGAGAGTACAAAATGAATAATAATTATTGAAATTGAAAAAAAAAAAAAAACAAAATCAACATTTAATTTAAATATTTTATTCAATTTTTATTTAAATTTTTTAGAAAACACTTAAACTTTGTCTTATTTATTACATTTTATTTTTAAAATTTTTATGTACATCGCCTTTAAGGCGTTCATTGAAATAAATAAATAAAATTTAAAAGTGTCAAAGATAAAAATTTAGGAAAATTAATTATCATTCTTTAATAAAAAGTGTTATTTTTTAAAAAGTAGTGTCAATCAGTTAAAAATAGTGACTTTCTGATTAATTTAGTTTGCTTTAAACTTTACTTTAATTTACTTTTTTATTTTATTTTTTTTTACATCACCCACGCGGTGTTTACTGAATAAATTTAATTAGTGTATAATAATTTATTTTTGTATAATCTTAATTTTTGGGGAAAAAACTTAAAAATTTGGGGTATTTTATTGAAAATTTGTGGTACAGTGTGACCTCGATTTTGTGAAACGTCTGGGTTAACCGAAAAAATATCACAAAATTAAAATTTCACAAGTTCGAACACATTTTGTATTTATTATGATTTTGTGCGTCACGCAGATTTTTTTCTCAAAATTAAAAATTCACAAAACAAAGGGGTAACAAAATCGAGGCCAGACTGTACCACAAATTTTCAATAAAATACCCCAAATTTTTAAGTTTTTTTCCCAGATATTACGATTATACAAAAATAAATTATTCGATTTTAATGGTCTTTTTTGAGTGTCAAAAATATTGGTTTCATTTTAATAAATTAGGTGTTGTTTTAATTTAATTGGGGTCAATAATCAAAAAAAGTAACGTTTTATTAAATCAGGTGAAAATCTTAATTTATATTTCTAATTTAATTTAAAAATTGGGGAGAAAAATTAATATTTTGGGGTTTTTTATTCAAAATTTGGGGTATTTATATTACAGAGCCTTTTTTTTTGTTGATCACAGAAGTTTTTTTAGTTTTTTTAAAAGATCAAAAAAAACTTGATCGCTCAATTTAGCCGAAAATAATTCTAAAAATCTATACCATAATTTATTTTAATAAATAAGATTTACATTAAAATAAAAATAATTTTTTCAAAAAAATTTCAACTCTTAATTTCAATACTAAAATAAGAAAACTCAAAATTTTGCACTCAATTCTGAGCCAAATGAAGACTGTTCAAAAATTTATCTAGCAAAAACTCTTTGGCTTCTGGCGAGCAACATTTGGCTCCATTCATTGCGTCGGTGGCAAAATCAATATCCGACTTGTTTATATTGAACCTGCACCACGTGCAGAAATTTTTCTCACATGAAAACATTTTCGAGTACTTGCGCTGATTCTCGTAGGCCCTGCGAGCTTTTCTCAGAGTCTCATAAATTGGCAGAGCAATCAGACGCCTCTCCAGGTCCTTGTTGATGAAAACGTAATTAGACTTGGCTATTTTCCAGTACGACTCGTACACAACGAGACGCTTTTTGGCATCAAACCTCATTATCTTGCTGTTGCCCATGTAAAGCGCCCACTTCACACAATCCTGATCTTCCATGTCCGACTCATCTTTTACATATTCGATCAGGTCCCCCTCTATCAGGATGCTCAAGCATGTTTGATTTCTTTCGATTCTTTTCAGGGCTTTTTGGCTAAACTTTTCGTTGTCTATTTGGTTGATCAGGTTTTCCAGTGTGGAGTCAAAATTGGGATCATCAAAAAGATCCTCATTTTGCGCATATTCACTGCTTGTAGATTGCTCTTCGTCTGTCTCGATGTGTTCACTCTCCAAATCTGACTCGTAATCATCGCCCAGGTAGTACACAGTGGGCCTCTTGTAAGTGAAGGATGTCCTGCGCGGCAATGTGCTGTAAATGATCTGACTGCTGGGCGAATAGACTGTTTTTAAGTTGGAGTATGACGAAAAGTAGTTGTGGTGACGGGGCTGGGATTCTAGATATGGCTGGTAAGAGTGGTACATGCCTAGATATTTTTGTCTAAATAAAAGAGAGAAATGCTTGACTAAATAATTTTTAAAGTGACATAATTTGCCGAGTTAGGAAAACAAGAGAAATATTTAAATTATTTTAAATATTGTCAAGGTGGGTTTGAGAGCGATGGTGGAGAGGCTGCTGGCAGAGTCAATGCATCAAATAATGATTTAAATGCTTGAGAGAGTTCGATGTGCAGGCTATCAATTTAAATTAAATTAGAGCTCGACACATTTTGATCGCACAATCACTTAAGATTGCTAATTTGCTGGCATCAAATAAAAGTTAAATTTTTATTTATTTTAAATATTTAGTTTTTGTAAACTATTTTAGTATTTAATTTGATTAAAAATAAATTTAGATCAGTGTTAAATTTTTGAATATTTTAATTTGCCAAATTTAGTTCAAATTAAATGGTGACGAGGCTTTGCTTTGGCTTTTGATGTTTTTTCTTTCTAAATTGAAGTTTTATAAATTTAAAAAAAAGAGTATGTCTTAAAAGGACGTCAGTAAACGTCACGACAAATTTAGTAAAAACTAACAAAATCAATAAACAATTAACTAATTCAGTTTATAATATTTATTTCAGAAAAAGAACACAAAAAATAAAAAAATATAACAAAAAAGATGAAAAAAACACGGCTTATATTTCTCGCAGTAGAAAAATATTTTTTTTTATAGAAAAAATATTTTTAGTAGTAGAAAGATTAATTTATTAAAGTAATTTTTTTTCTTTAGAAAAAATATTTTTGATTATAGAAAAAAATAATTATTTTTTTTCTCACCTTTATCGATTAAGAAAACTATCACTTAATACTAATTGACTAATTGACAACTTGTTAACTTATTAATATCGAACCTTCAATTCAAACTCAATCAGCGACAACATCAAATCAAATATTGAGCATTGGCGGAAATAATCATTCAAATATAATCATGAAAATAAAAATTCTGTAAAAAAAATATTTTTTCTACTAAAAATAATATAAGCCAAAAAACACTAATTCAATTAAACCATAAATTTATTTTAATTTTATAAACTAATTAAGTAAAAAATAAATTACATTTTTTGTTCAACCATTTGGACAAAAAAACCTTTTTTTTAACATTTTTGCGTTAAAAAATTATTTTTATAACCACATAATAGGGTGTGCTTATAGATTGAAATTAATGAATTTTGATAAGATAGGTCTGGATATTCCTATGAGCAACAAGCGCAAAAGAAGAGCTCCTATCAAAACAAAATAATTAAAAGGGATTTTCAAAAAATTGTCCTTGGTTTTTACATTTAAATTTTTCTAAATCTCCTTTTTTAGTAATTGCGAATTTATTATTACTTTTCTTGAATGAAAATTTTTTTAGATTTTTTGATTTTAAGATTATTTTTTTTTCTCTCAAAAATGTAAAAATGTAAAAATAAAAAAATGTACAATAAATAACATTTTGCCTTAATTGTCCATAAAAATACTATACTTTCCTGATTTTTTCTATTATTAAGTTTTTTATTTTGTATTATTTTATTTTAAAAATTATATTAGGTAATTTGAATAAAAATTTCTAAACGATAATTTTACCTGTCAATGTTTCATACAAAAATTTAGTATCCAAATTTATATTTTTTTTAGATAATTTTTATGTGTCTCAAGTCACTTTGGCTTATTAAACATATTTTATGTGGACGTAGCTATGGCTAATTACACATATATATGTGTTGTAAGAATCACACTCAAAAAAAAATTAGAGTACCCATTTCAGTACCCGGAAAAAAAGAACACTGGTAAAACGTTGTCAAAACCGCTTCTTTTCAGCGTTCTGCAGCGTGAAAAACGCTGAAAAAACACTGCTAAAAATCGATTAAATTGGAATCAGATGGTTCATTGAATTTCTTAATCAGTTAAAACCAGAGTTGTTTAAAAGTCCCAAAAAAAGTCCAAGTCCGGACATTTAAACAACTCTGGTTTTAAAATATGATTCAAATAGCTGCTGAAAGTCCCAGTGTAAATCCTTCCGCTGTTGCAAAATAATTTACGATAGTTTTAAGAGTAACACTGTGAAAATTATATTTAGTATCATTATCAAATAAAAATTAAAATAATTTTTCGATTAAACTTGACTTTTCTTTTTAGATATTTTAAAGTTAAAGCTTTGATTAAAATAAAATTAGTTCTGACAAAACTTTAAATTTTTTAAAACTAATTTGTTATTCGTTTAACTTTAAAATTGTAAGCGTATTCTGCCAATTCCGCTTCAGTCCATTAAATGGGTCTTAGTAATTAGGACCATTATCAGGGAAGAATAATCTTGTTTTTGATTCTTCAAATTAAAAAAATAAGAAAAATAAAATAAGTTATAGATGAAAATAAAAAAATTTAATGAGCTCAATATTTTTTCTTTCTTTCCTAAATTGTTCAATATTTAAACATGGAGTTAATGATATGATATATTTTAAATTTTGAAGTAAAAGTCTATCAATATAAATGTCTCAGATTTTTTTTGTCTAATTTTTAATTTTTATGAAATAAATTACGCATGTAATAGGCATGACAAAATCATTCCTTTCATTTAAATAAGCGTCGGAATGTTTTTTCTTTTATGCTTAATATTTTAGCTAAGATTTAGAAACATTTGATTTTAAAAATAGTAAGAATTTGAAAAAATGAGATTACGATCTGCTCGATTTTTAAGATATATCGTTTCTTATCGAACACTGGTTTTCAAAATGGACATTTTCGACTAAAACGACATATCTTTATACCATTTTGAAAACCCTTATATAAATTTAGGGTGATTTTTTTTAATTTTTTTTTTATTTGTGTCGAGCTAGAGCTCCTTCAGATTTAATAAAAATTAAAAAGTAAAAAAATTTTAAATTTTTTATTTAGATTATAATTTAAGAGCCGTGACCCTTGGGAAGTTCAGAATTATCTAAAAATCTTTTTTTCATTTCTCATGCGATTTAAATATGTTTAATACAGTTAAAAAAGATTCAGCTAAAGACTTAAAATTTCCTACTGAATCACCATAAATGATTATAATGTGAAAAATGCTTAGCTTATATAAAGAATTTATATTATTTTATTATTATAAAAAATTTGTCAAATTTTTTTTTTTAATTTTTTTAACATAAGAAATTTAAATCTTGAAGCTTTGTTTTAGAAAAAAATAATTTTCGAAAAAAAAAACGCTGACGAAGAACGGCGTTCTTTGAGCGTTCTTTTTTTTCCGGGTACATTGTGAAACAAAATTAAATTTTTTTTGGAAGCGTGTTTTTATGTCTGATTATTCAAAAACAATCTATTAGTCAATTAAAGTTAATTAATTTAAAAAATAGTGTGAATTTAATTTGATTAATTTTTCGAAAAATTTTTATTAATTAGCGCACAATATGGTGTATTTTTTCGTCTTTTAATGAAAATTTTCATGCAATATTGAAAAAGCATGAAAAAATATCGATGTTTCAAATTTATTTCTTTTAAATATAAATGGGAGTTAATTTTTCAATCTTATTGCATTGAAATTAAATAGATTACATCAAAAATAGAGTATTTATTTTTTTATTGTTTAAAAGTAAAAATCTTTAGATTTCATTTTTTTTAAATAAGAAAATAACTTTCTTTAGAAAAGACAAACATTTTATCTGATTTACTTATTTCCCTAAATTGATGAGAAAAACTATTTGAAAAAAAAAGTATTAAAATTATCTAATATTTTAATATCTCAGATATTAAAAGTTTTTAAAAGGAAATTTCTGATTTATTTTTAAAATTTTTATTCTAAATACTATCATTTAGTTTTGTATTTCTAATGGTATTCTTTGAAAACATTCACATTACGCCATTTGATTTATTTATAAAACATCCTTTTTCATATAAAAAAAACTCCTGTTATTTTATTTAAACCAGGTTTTTTTTAAAAGATACCTTTTCCAGTAGATAAAGAATTATTTAAATATAGCTGGGGCCTTTTAAATTTTTAGATAAAGACCTTTTTAATCTTGAATCATTTCATGGCTTATTGAATAAAAAATAAATTAGTTCAAAAATAGAGCTTACTTTTCCAAATTAAATAAGCCATTCACCTAATTAAAAAATTTAGAGCGCTTTGTTTCTAAATTTATTTTAAGTATTTTTTTATAAGACTGTTTAATATTTTTAAGTAAAAAAACAAATTATTATATTCTTAGATCTTTGGTAATTTTTTTGAAAAAATTTATATTTTTTTAAATTAAATTTGAAGCATCGCACTTTTTTTCAAACTTTTTTCAAAATTGTAAGAAAATTTTCATTAAAAGACGAAAAAATACACCATATAAATGGTAATCTAAATTTTACTGATATTAAAGCAATTGAGCCAACTCAAACAAATACTCTTGGAACAAACCCAAAATTTTCTTTCCACATCTCAAATAGTCAATTGCTTACTTAATATAATTTAGAAACTATTCAGCAAACATTATAAATAATTTTCCTTCTCCAAATTGTACCCTTTAAAGTTCTCTTATAAAATAATCGTCTATAATTTATATCAACCATTAAATTAAAGCTCAAATACTCTTTTCTCTCGTAGCCTAAATTTTTTTCAAAATTTAATTAACTTTTTTTATTTTTGTTTAAAAAAACCTTGATAAAAAAAAAAATTAAAAGGAAAAAGGGTAATAAATAAAATATTTAAAGGCTTTGCTTAGGAACAACCTTGGAAGTACATTTCTTAAAAAAGTCATTAGTGAAGTAAACTTTAAAAAAATAGCACACTAGAAAGTAATATTCTAGTATTAAAAAATTTTCTTAATTAATCACTAATAAATTCCAAGAACTTAAGGAAGCTTAGTATTCAAACCGATAAATGAAAAAAATTCAGGCAGTTGTCATATGGGTTTAAAAATTTTTTTTTAAATTTTGGAATCAAAATTGGCAAGACTTTGTTAATAAGGTGGAAAAAATCTCACGCAGACCTTTTTTGAAAAATAAATTAAAACTTTGATCTCAAAAAAGGGGTCTAAAAAAAAGACAAAAAAGGAAGACTCTTTGGTGAAAATTTATCAACTACGTTTAGCCTTAACTTCGACTTTATTGATTATTAATTATTTCCATTAGTTTTCAGACTAGTGAACAATTGAAATGCCAGCTTCCAAAGAATATATATCGAGCTTCCGACTACATTGTGTAATTATTTTGTCCTTTTTTCCTGAACCGTAAAATATTTTAACTGTTGCTCAGTTTTTAAATATTTTTATTTTTTAATTTTCATCTAAATTTTTAACTTTTTTATTTTATTTAACTTTTTTACTTTTTATTGATTTTATATTTTTTTTCCGAAGGAGCTTTAGATTTAAATTAATAATTTTTTCTCAAGTCTATATCTTATAATTGAATAATATCTTTAATTATTTAGCTTTTAAAAACAAATCAATAATTCAGATTCTTTAAATTTTGACCAAACATGAATAAAAAATTATAACCATTCATTTAAAAAAAAAGATTTCTTTTAAAATATATAAAAAACGCTTCCAATAATTTTTGAAGAGTAGAAAAAAAAACAAGCTAAACAAACCAAATATTGAGTAAGATTTTCTAAAAGTGAGAACTTAAAAAGCTGGGGAGGTACGTCGGTTTTTTAAAGCTTTATTATTTTTAAAAGTAAAAATAAAATTAAAAGAATTAAATTTGTCATTCAAAGTGATGATCAAATGGTAAATTATTTTTAATTGAATAGCTATCATTAAAAAGCAATTAAATTTAAAATTCTTAAAAATTTTAAAAGGAAATTACGTAATCTTTAAAACAATAAAAATAATTCCTGTAATAATTGAAACAAGTTGTCATGGAATCTTAACGTTTTTTAAAGAAAATAAAATCTTGAAAATTTTGTTTTAATTAAACTTAAATGCCAAACTTGTGGGTCAATAAAAAACATATTTTAAATCAAAAAACATCTCTTTGTACAATCCCTGCCTTATTTTCTTGACTTTAATTAAATTTTTTTTAGTAGAATCAGTTAGTTAAATAAATTATAAAGATAATTTTGTTTAAAGCAATTAATGCGTTGCCCAACTTATTTAGAATTATTTTACAGAATTATTAAAAATCAAGCTATTTAAAGTACCAAAACAACAACTTTTAAATTAAATTGATTGCAAAAACTATTAGTTTGATTGCTTTTGGTAACTCGTTAGGTCATTATTTAAGGAAATAAGTTTTTTTCATTCATAATATTCCTTTTAAAAATTAAATATTTTTATTCAATTTTATTAAAATTACTGTTCTTGCATTAAAAATTTATGTTAGATATTTTTTTTTAAAAAAAGTACATGACCTGGACAGTGAATGAGAGGTTGATAATGAAGAATGAATGAAGGTGTGCAGATGCTGCTTCTTGTTTTACTAATATCAGCCTGAGAAAATGGATATCTTAAATTTTGCATTTATTATTTTATTTTTAGTCAATGACATTTGCTTAATTAATAATTGTATTAGTAATTAATTCAATCTTTGGCGTATTTTCTAAGTAAAAAATGAGGAAGAAACTTTTTTTTTGTTATTATTTTTTTTAATTTTTCCATGGTACTTAAAATAACTAAATAATATGCTATTTCACTTTTTAATTGAATTTTCATCATAAGGTACATCAAATTTTAGCTTGTTCAAAACAAATTTGATAAGAGAAAATTAATTAAAAATTTCTTTAAAGAAAATAAAATAAACTCTAAAATAAAATTTGAAATAAAATAGTTAAAATAAAATAGCTTCTTTAAATGCAGCATTTATAAAAGAAGTTTATAAAAATTTAATTACATAATAATTTTTTAGGTAATTAAATTATAAAAAAGAGGTTATTTGAAAAATTTTATTACTTTTTTTGCATAAGAGCGGGGTTAAGATTTAATTTAAAAAAAAATAAAAAAAATATTACTTCTTTTAATTAATAATTTTACAAATTAACTTTTCTTTTTAATTTAATTATCGGTTCTAAAAAAGAATCTCTTTTAAAAACCCTACTTTTTTAGTTGAAATTTAAAAGGGTGGATTAAAAATGCAAGCATTGTTAAATTAAAAAATTTAACATGGCAAGATCTATGTCGGTGCATGCACCATAAATAGAAACTAGGAGACCACGCATTACTAAACTAGGGTATACGGCAAAAATATTTTTATACAAAGTTTAAATTATGAGAAATGTCAAAGAATTAGTCGATTTAGGAAAAAAATTGAATTTTGAATTTCAAGGTCTATCAGTTTTATTGAAAATTTTTCTTAAATTTTTTTTATTTCTGAGCAGAAATAATTTTTAAAAAATTTAAAAAGTTACTTTTCTGAGTAAAACGTACCAAATTATCAGACAAAAATAATAGATTTTAATTATTTTTTAATTTTCTAAATTACTCGATGAAACTAATGAAACAAGAATTAAATAATTCTAATTTTTCCAAAAAAAAAATAATTAAATCTTTTCTGTTAAGTGCAAAGCACTCATTTTTACTTCAGAATAATATTTTAAATACTTATAAAGTTTGATCATAATAATTCAATTTTTTATTATTTTTGTATTTCTCATCATTTTCTCTTATAAAAAATGTATCATTTTGAAAATGTTTTTATATTTAATGAAATAATGAAAATCCCTAAAAATGCTTCTAGTGTTAAGTGACTTATTTTTAATTTGTTTCAATTGATTGAATAAAAAATTAAATAAATTATTCAATTGAACCAAATTTATGCAAATACTTTTGAGAAAAGTTGTGGAAAATAACTAGCTTTATTCCTTTGGAATATGCTCAACTACAATATGAGATGAATTATATCAAAATGAAAAAATAATTAAATTATCTTTTTAGCGAAAATTTGACTTGTAACGTAAAATAAAAAAATTTAAAAATAATAAAATTAATAATGCAAAAGTCTTAATGTCGCATTTAACCTAAAAAAACATTTGATGCATTAAAATAGGGACTATTTTGATTAAAGATTAACAGTAAATTTTGCACATCAAATCATACTTTATTCGGAAAGACTTTAAAGAAGTTTTTATTTTACGCTCCGAAATGAAAAAAAGAAACAGAAATCTTGAAACTTAAAAATATTTTCAAGTCACGTTTATTCATGAGTTTCAACACTATTATATATATACACACAACATAAAAATGCTTCACTAATTTATTCAAAAATTAATAATAGTCAATAACAATCATTTTTTTTAAGAAAAACCAAATTTTAATTTAATCTAAGAATATTCAATAGACAAACAAAATTCAATATCAAAAATTTAAGAAAACAATAAACTTTAGTGAGCAAAACAAAAATTGTAGAATCTTTATTAAAACTTAGTTGAATGAATATGAGACCAATTAATTTTATTTTTATGAAAAATGTAAAACATATTTTTGAAAATAGGCTTT
Organism: Brachionus plicatilis; assembly: GCA_010279815.1. NCBI lineage: Eukaryota > Metazoa > Rotifera > Eurotatoria > Ploima > Brachionidae > Brachionus > Brachionus plicatilis. Next base: position 342,940 of record QEOQ01000697.1, read on the forward strand.
TAAGAAAAGTCGTGTGCAAACAACGAAAGCTCAAAATTTGAAAATTCTTTATTTAAAAATTGATGGAAAACTTTTTTCCATTTTTTTTTTTAAAAAATCAAATTTTAAAATTAAATTTTTGATTTTCGTTATCCTTGGAAAATATTTTTGTCCGAATTTCATTTAAAAAAGAAGAAAAAAAAAGTTTTAAATTATTCTCATTGTAATTGTTTGTTTATTTAAAAGACAAATTAAAAAATTTCTTTATCTCAAAATATTTTGTTAAAATAAATTATTTTTTTGAAACAATTTATTACTACTCTTCAAATTATTAAAAAACCTTTTTAATTTTTTTTTTCCTATACTCTAATTTTTCTTTTTTAATTACTAAAAAAAGTCTAAGGGATAATGTATAAATTCAAATGATGAACTATTTTGCAAGACTATTTTTACTGATTTAAGCATATCAATTTCAATGTTTAAAATGACTAGGCAAATGATAAAATTCCAGAGAAAATAAATTGTATATTCAGTTCGAATGCTTTATTTTGGGCATATTTAGAGATTTTTTTTGGAAAAAAATGCTAAACTTTTGGTAAAACATTAATTGATAAAGATTAGTAAAAGATTTTTTTTTTGATTTTTTAAAATGCCTGGTCAAAGAAAAAAGAAAAATTTCATTATTTGCCTAGTCATTATACAAATTGACAGTGACAAGCATAAAAAATATATTTTCTGGATGGTTTTTTAATTTTTTATAAAGCTTTTCTGAAGTAGTAGAATTTAAGTTCCATTTCATATTTACAATTATATAAGTGTTGTACTCAGTAACAAAAAAAACTGTTTAAGTCTTATTATATTAATTTTAAAAACATTTTTTTACATTAAAAATTCTTTTATTTCTTTCAAAAACTCTTTTTTACATAAAATTATAAAATCTTCATGTATCTCTAAAATTCCCACAAAAAGAACTAAAATTGCGTCATTTGATTATGTAAAATTAATATTGAATTCATAATCTTCATCAAAACATATTAATCTTTAAAAAAAATATGTATTTACAATCTGATGCTGTTCTACCCAAGCTAATAATGGTAGAATAAAAATTAATCCTTTTTCGAATTTAAAAAATAACCGGAATATTTTTGTCTTTCTTTTAAAATATTATAAAGAGGCCTTTCTTTAAAAATTAAATGTGTTTTGTTCATGGTTTTTAGTTTAAACTTTACCTATAAAAATCAGAACCACTTTTTTTAGAGACGCATCAAAATGAGGTAAAAGTAAAATATTACAAACAGAAACTTCCACATCAAAACCACTAAACATGGAATCTCGGCCTTCAAATACCCATTTTTACCCAAATTTTATTGTGTTTACTGAATAAGGCAAAATTCTGAACAAAATTTTGGGATAAGTTTTGTTATATTTTGCTCTTTTTACAAAAAAATTTATTGTCAAAAAATTATTATTTTTGTTGAAAATACAAAAAAGATTTCAAATATAATTTTTAACAATTTTTTTTTTAATAATAAATAACTTCCAAAAATAAATATTAATCAATATTTTGAAATTTTGAGCGATAATTTATGATATATTTATACCGATATAAAATAAATTAGAAAATGATTTTTTTTCTTAATTAAAATTTTTTATGTTTTATTAAAAAAAGAAATAAAAAAACTTAATTCTTCATATTTATTGAGATTTTAATTAACTTAGTTTTGATCATGTGATCATTATCATTAACTTAAAGTTGTCGAGTTAAGGTTTTATTTTATTAGAAATTTAGAATATGAAATCGATTCTTTTATTTTTTAATTTATTTTTCTACTTTTGCTTGATACAGTACTTCAAATAGATCCATGGAGGATGTTGTTAATAAACTGATCAATTCTTTTGGCTAGAAATTTTTTTTGTAACTTAAACTACTTGAATAAGTTTATTTGCATTTAAAATGAGTTCTTATAAATAAACAAATTTTAAACCTTTTTTTGACATAGGAATTATTTAAAAATTATAAATGAATTTTCATAATATTTTTCTTGAAAAAGATGGACACTCAAGACACTCAAGCAATTGCTTGATAAATGAAAAGACCAAAAAGAAAGAAAAAGTCGATTATTTTGAAATCAATTTAAAATATTTGGACTATTTTTCGAACTAAAAAAAAAAGTATTATTACGTTAAAAGAGCCTCTTAAATTCAAAAAGTAATTGTATCTTAATAAATTCGTTTTTGCTCTAAATCTTAATAAAATTTATTCTAAATAGATATGGTTAAAAACAGCTGAAGTTAAATTAGTGATAAAAAAGTATGGTAAATTTTTTTAGGATCTATGAACCTGAATTAGATTAAATGTATTGAACACTGGACTATTAGTACAGGCAAAGTTCGGAAGTACTTGCTTGTGTATGGTTCCGTAAGTTGTCTTAATAAAAAAAAATAAAAATCTATAGAATAAAAATAGCAATTAATTATAAATAAATAATTAATAAATTAATTGTTTTGTTTAGATTAAATCTCTGCAACAAAAAAATGTTAATTAATTTTTACTACTCTTATTCATACTAGTCAAGCTTTAAAAAATATTAAATACTTGATTTGGAAAAAAAAATTTTAAAAGCAAATAATTTCGTCTCTTTTAACTTATTTGAGAATGATAATTATTCGATTAAAATTAAAAAAGTCAAGAAAATTAATTAACAATTATTTCTTTAACTTTTTAAATCGTACAAAATTTTTATTTTTTAATTGGGTTTTAAACCCACTTTATTTAAATTATTTTTGGCTCTATACAATAAAAAAATGGTCTCAATATTTTGTTCAGAATTGTGTTTGTTATTGATTCTACTAAAAAAGTTAGGTTTAGTACTAGATACAAAAATAGTGAAAAATACCAAATTTTTACCAAAATATTGGACAATTGATTAAAAAATAAATAAAATTGATGCGTCATCATCATTTTTTAAATGAGACTATTCACTTTTAGAACATTAAAAAATTCCTACTTTGGTTTTTTTTTTAATCTTAGAGTGGATGGCATGAAAAAAATTTTGACCATACTTAAAAAAACAGTTTTTTCTAGGTTTTCAAGTATGCAGATAATTTTTTTAAAGCCAGATTTTGGAAATTGCTACACACGAACCTTATCTTAAATATTTTAAAGACTTAAATTTTCGTCATTTTTCTAATAACAATTTTTTAGTTGATCATTCATTTTAATATCTGAGATCTGCTTCAATAAGTTTTGTTTGTTCACACAAAATTTTAAAGAACTTGTCTTTAAGTTAAGAATAAATTCTACAAACTTTAGTTGGATCACAAAAAGCATCAATATAGATTAAGAATTTCACACTGTCAATATCATGTATTTAGGGGATTCGTGTGCCATTGTGTTAAGTTTTATTTTCATTTAATTACCAAGCTCTTAATGAAAATACCAAAGCGGTACATTCTCTTCCATTTGCGTTTGATTTGGTAGAATGGTTTCCCAACGAAAAAAAAACAATATCATTAGAGATATTTAGAGTATATTGAAAAAAATAAAAAAAATAATTACTTTAAAAAAAAAGTAATTATACCAATTAAATAAAATACTAATTCTTCTAATAAGGTTTAAATTTCAATTCTAAATTCAAATAAATTATTAACTCTAGCTTTACAAAAAACAAACAAAACTTTTAGGTTAAAATTTCTGAAAGTTTTTAAATTAAATTAATAAATTTGACTTAAACATTTAATGTTCTCTTATTAATATTAATTAATTAAGTTTTTTTTGAAAAAATTTACTAGAAACTTTACTAAATTTTGATAATAAACTCAATGATTTAATAAGGATAAAAAAAGATAGACTGAATTTGATTTTGACATATTATGTTGTTATTTTTTTAATTCAATGCTAAATTACCTAAACCTGTGTTTGTTTAAAAAAATGGCGTTTCTTTTTAAAGAACAAAAGAGCCAATTTTTAAAACGATGTATCCAAATTTTATTCAATTGAAAACAATAAAAATTCCCAAAAATAAAAGAAAAATTTAGAGAAAAATTAATTAAGTTTGTTTATTAGTAATTATGACAAAAAACAAAAATTCCATTACCAAAAAAATAAAAACATTCTTAAATTGATAAGATTGCTTGTCAGATAGAAAAATCATAGATTCAGAAATTTTTTAAATTCTAACTATTCAATTCAATATTTATTTAATTTAGATCTAAAAATTGAATGAAAAATATTAAATTTAATGGAATGATTTATATTTGCTTTGAATTTTGATGTGACTATTCGACTAAAGGAGGGTTGGCTATCAGACATTGTTATTTCCTGTTACAAATGTATTCAAAATTCTTCTCATTTTCAGTGGTCTCATATTGATTATAAAAAAAGAAGTGTTGTCAATTCAAAATGGCAATTGACAATTTTGGGTCCTAAATTAAAATTTGCCACTTTTAAAAATTAAATTAATTTTTTTCAAGATTTTTATTTTTTATAAAAACTTGACTAGATACTTAGACCTCTATTTTTTGTAGAAATTTCACGATTTTTTGAATGATTAAAATGAGTCTAGTTTTTGTCCCGGAAGTTAAATTTTTGAGATATTTAGACAATTTAAAATTAATTTAAAAAGTTTAATTTTTAATGGTAATATTTGATTTTTTTGATTTTATTTTTTTAAAGTGTTTAAGCTCGTTTTGGGATCATATTATCACATAATTTTTGATCAATCTCTGAACACTTGGTTGGCCATCGCCATATCAGTTTGTGTAAATGTTTGTGCTGAAACATAGCTCCATCAATACAAAGGTTGTTAATCATACACAGATCTACAAGTCTTTTAACATTGTTAGTTCTTTCTCCGCATTCTTTATAATTTTAAATTTGGCAATTTAATATTTTTTTCTATTTAGTTGTATGTAGGAACGGGAAATTTTTTAAAAAGCTCACATATCACATAATTTCAGTTATCACTTTTTCGTGAACTACTATTGAAAAAGTGCACACACAATCTTCGGGAAAGGAACGACGCAGAAGCAAGCCGTGAAAAGTGTTAATTTAAAATCGTCAATTTGGAAATATTTTTTTTAATAAAATCTTAACTTGTATTATTCTAAATTTCAAAAAAATTAATTACAATTTGCAAATAAAACTTCATTTTTTACGATTTTTTTTTGGCATCTTTAAGTTGATGATCAATTCAAAGAGTTAATTTTTAGATTTTAAAATTAATCTTTAAATTTATTTAAATATTTTTAATATAACATGGTTTGCATGTTATGTAGATTTAAAAAATAAAATAACTAAAAAAAATAATTTCTCATTATATTTAAAATTTATTTTTAAAATTTAAATCTATAAACTGATTTTTGGAAGAGTTTATTTTGAATTTTTTTATTTCAAAGGTATTTTTACCTATCATTCAAAATTAAATTTATAAATGAATTTCAAATTTTGAATTCCTAATAAGCAATCAAATGAAAAGTTCGATCTTTCCTACAAATAATTTTGAAATTTTGAAATCAATTTTTTTATTCTATTTTACAAATTTACATTAAATGTAAAACATGTTACATTAAAATTATTTAATTAAAGTTAAAGATTAATTTTAATATCTAAAAATAAATTGTTTGAATTGAAATGATATTTTGAATTGATCATCAACTTCAAGATGCCTTTTTTTCCCTGTCAAATTAACTAATTAAAAAAACGCAGGATACACTGAAAGCAATTAAGGTTCAATTTTTAGTAAGTAATCTTAAAAAACGAGTGCAACTCACATATAATTGTATAATTAAAGAAAAAATAAATTTATGCTGCATTTTTTCTGTAAATAAAATATTCTTTTTATATGGACATAAATTTACATGCTGATTATTCAGCAGAGACTGTCAAAAAATGTTTGGGCAATAAGAGATGAGCAAATGGCAAAACAAATAATATTCTCGACTTTCTAATTACTGAATCAAAGGATCGAGTAGAGCAAATCAAAAGTGGTCTACCATTAGGAATTGTAAAACAAGGTCACGTACTGATAAAATATAAATATAAGTTACGAGTAAAAAAGACCTTTGAAGTTAAGAATCAAGTTTAATATACAGTGTTTAAAGTTAAACTGTATAATGGGTAAAATTACATCATTTTACGTAATTTTACGTCAGAAAACGTAAGCTTACATAATACTACATCATTTCTTGTATGTATGAAAATGTAAGATAACATAATATTACCTAATTTTACGAAAAATTACACTAGTTTAAGAAAATCTCGTCAAAAACGCTTACGGCCATAAAAAACTGAATTTTAGAGAAAAAAGTGAAAAATTAATAAAATTTGAATTTTATAAGACAATTTTTGAAAAAAAAACATTACACTTTATTACTTTTTTTTACATCATTTTACGTAAAATTGCACAATTTAATGTAATAATATGTAATTTTATGTCATAGTTTTTTAAGTAATGTAAATATCAGGAAAGTACTCATATTTTTTTGTTGTCAAAAGATGATTTTAAAAATAACAAACTAACTTTATTCAATTAAAAATAATTCAAAAAGTGAAACAATAAATCTATCATTAAGAGTTTTTGGAATTTTTGGGATCGGGCTGTAAAACAGAATCAGAAATTTCTGCAAAAATTCCAAATACTCTTAATGATAGATTTTTTGTTTCAAATAAATAACATGTCTTATAAAATTCAAATTTTATTAATTTTTCACTTTTTTCTCTAAAATTCAGTTTTTTATGGCCGTAAGCGTTTTTGACGAGACTTACTTAAACTAGTGTAATTTAACGTAAAATTACAAAAGATTATGTTATCCTACATTTTCATACATACAAGAAATAATGTCATATTATGTAAGCTTACGTTTTCTGACGTAAAATTACGTAAAATGATGTAATTTTACCCATTTTACAGTTTAACTCTAAACACTGAAATTACAGAAAGTTTGATTTTATTAATTTTTCCCTGGAAATATAGAAAAAGTGTAATTTTGACTCAGTCGGCATGGAATCCCAATTCAATCAAATCGAAAAAAAGCAAGACCAAAAAAAAGCAGTAAAATGATGGAAAGAAGATACTGGGCTTGTCCAAATAAATGTGTTAAGAAATAATATTTTTTTGCTTTTTTTTTGATAATAAATCCAACCTAAAAAAGTTTTTTCTTAAGTTCTTCGAACAAGTTCAAGTACAAATGAATTTTGTTGCCGAGTAGGTTGACTGGATCTCTTTGACATAATAGTGGGAGTAGTGTTACATAAAAGATATAAAAATTTTTCTATTCAGAATACAAATCACAACTATTTATTCAAATTAAACTATATATATATATTTTTTTTTAACTTGGCGCCAGCAATCAATCAGTTGAGTTAGACTAACAACTAGCAACTAGATTCATGACACTCATGAATATGAAAGGACAAATAACCGGGGCATAGCTAGTTCCATATAATATAGTAACACGTCAACAAATATTTTTTTTTTATCAGAATTTTAAAATTAAGTGTAAATATTAGGGATTAAATATTTTGTATAAAAATACCAGTTATATATGAATAAATGCTTTTTTTTTATTTAAAAATTTAAGAATTACGAAATTTTTTCCGATTTTTTACTCTTTTTAATTAAAATTTACAATAAATTACGTAAAAAAAGGTAAAAAAAAAACTAAAAAAAAAAAAAATTTCTAAAAGATGTCAAAATTTCGTTTTGTTAGGACATTGTGGTTTTTACTATTTTTAACTCTTTTACCTATTTTTAACTTTTAACTATTTTTAACTTTTAACTATTTTTAACTATTTTTAACTTTTTTTTTTACTATATTTTACGAAAAATATTGTAAAAAATAGTTAAATACAATTATTGTATATCACCACTATAAATATTTTATCTGCTAAAAAAAAAAATTTTTATTTGAACTTTTTGTAGCGATAAAAAATTTTTTTATGAATCAAAAAAAATCAAAATAGTTTTTTTTTTAATAAATTTGTGCTTAAATATAAAAAATTGGTTTTTCCTAATTTTGATGGATATCTTCATTATTTGTTGTTTTTTATAGGGTTGGGAATTCGAAATCGACACTTTCGAAATTTCGACATCCAAATAAAAATTTCGATTTTAAAACTAAGTTCCGAAGTTAATTAATATATTCAAAATTATAGAATAACATTCGGAAATTTTTTTTTCTTTTGAAAAAATAAATCAATCAATTAAAATTAAGTAATTATGCTTTGAAAATTAAAATTATTTTGTTCATTGTTTTATTAAGGATCTTTATTAATCATTTTATATACAGACTTATTTTTTTTTACAAAATTAAAAAGAAAAGTAACCCAATACAAAGCGGTTTTATCAGTTAATAAAACCCTACCTAACTTTTTTAACAAATTTAGTAAATAAACAACAGTTTCGCCAATTTGAAGTTTATCATCAATTTTTTATGCTTAAAATCATCAAATCGAACTAAAACTATACATTAAATTTAATCTTTTAATAGATTTAGTGCAGAGGTAAATTTTGGTTTTAACATACTTTGTTACATCTAAAAGGAAAAAACTGCAAAAGTCTGCAAAAAATAATCCACTTTAAATATCATCACTTCGATGGTGTGCATTCTGTATTGTGCATTTTGATATTGCTGATTTTATTTTTTTATTTAACATTAGTATTTTAGATCCAAAAATGTATCTCTGCATTATTTCTATTAAGAAATAAAAATTTATTTAATAGTTTTAGTATGATTTGATCATTTTGAGCATCATAAAACAGATCATAAACTTCAAATTGCCACAGTTTCGTTATGTGATCACTGGTTCACATAAAAGGTGAACCAACTTACCCAACCTAAATAGGTGATCAGTTGTGTTCACTTTTTAGGTGAACCAAAAATATGTGTACAAAAAAAAATATTTCGAAAGGGCTCACGGTAATTCCACAATTTGTTCACACTTGATAGTAATTCAACAATTTTTTTTCTTTGTAGTAATTCAACAAATTTGGGAGGAGTCGGAAATAAAAAATATAACACATAACTTTAAAAAACTTGTTGAATGACAACTAATAATAATAATTTCAACTTTAATTAACCTAATTATGCCATCTCTTAACTTGCAATAATTGATTGATTTGAAGTGATTTAAATTTTTGTTGCAGTTAGTTGCAGCAACACCTAAATTAGCCTAATTAAGCACATTAAGATGAGTATGAATTTAATATGACTATCTTAAGCCTATTATTACTTCGTCCAATTCGATGTTATTCAATGTCTTCTATGAGTATGTACGTTGATACAAGTAAATTAAATAAATATCCTATCACTTTATCTTTGAAAGACGTTCATTTCACCCCGATTGTTCCTATTTGTAATTATTATTATATCGATCCTCCTAATGCTAACCATTTGAATTTTATAAATTATAGTTTTGGAGATTTGAAATTGTATTAATTTTTTTTGTTGCAATTTTTTTTCATAATTTGAATTTTTTTATCTTATAATTTTTATTGGTGATTTTTCTTGACAAATAAAATTTGATATAATAAATTATAATTTTTATTTTTCTTCCTGTGTTAAAAAAAAATTCACACTTTTTGATTGGTTTTTACCGCGCGGTTGTTACAAAGAAAATTGTTGAATTACTATAGAATCATTTCGAAAATCAAAATTTATTTTTTAATTTTTTTGAATTATAGGTGAGCCAAAAAAAAAGGCATGTAATTATCACTTATGTTATTAATATTGAAATAAAAAACAAAATTACTGAACTAAGGAACAAATGTTTTTTTTTATTTCTATTATAATAAAAAAGGTACATAAATAAAAAAAGTAATACAATTTGTATCAAATTAGAACCAAAATAATTAAATAAAGGCAAAAATAATATTCAATTTACTTTTTTTTTTGTTTGTTTGATCCAACTGGTCTACCGCGTTTTTTTTAACTTGGGGTTGTGGAGTAACGGTTAGGGTCTCTACAAGACGAATTTTTTTTGATATTGGCTCTTGTACAGGCGGTTCGTCCGAATCTGATTCTTCAGATACGCTGATACACAAAACATTCACATTTTGAGTTCATTTGGCTGACGAGTTAAGGCATTGGTTGTAGCTTAAGGGCGACCTGGACGGCGCTTTCTTTCAAGTGGAATGTTCATTGCTATTTCTTTGATATGAAAAAGTTCTTAAAATAAAATTTTGTTAGAGAATTGTTAGGTGAGTAAAAACTTATTTAGCCGAGAACAGACTGCAATCACATGATCATTGAAAATTAATTATTGAAAAAAGTTTTTTTAGATATATATTGTTTTAATTAAATCAAATTAGTGTCAAAGAGATAAAACAGTTACTAACTTAATCATATTTGACATTATTTAATTTAATTGTACTAACAAACAATAATTGACACTAACATCAGTATTTTTGTTCTAGAAAATATTATTTTTGTTTTTTAAAAATATTATACGCGAAAAAAAAATAAGTGAACCAAAAAAAAAATTTAAATTTAAATTTAAGATAGAGTTCCATTTATGATTCAAACTTTTTACAATTTTCGTTTCCACATGTTTTAATTCGTAAAACTAGTCCTAACTCGCTAAGCTTTACAAATTCTTTATATTCGTGACTCTCTTTTACTGATTTAAGTTTATCGCTCATTGTTTAAAATATCTTTTTGATCAAGTTTTTAAAATTTAAAAAAGCGTTTAATTTTCTTAGATTATTATTTCAAGCATTTTATTGTAATTTTAGTATTTTTAGTGCAAAAGTTTTGCAATTTTTTTAAAAAAAGATGACTATTTATTAAAGCTAACATTTTGAAAAATAAAATTTTTATTTACTTTGTCATAATTTTTTTGGTAAGTATCATTTTAGGTGATCACTTTTTATTTTAGGTGAACACAATTTAATTTAGGTGATCATTTTGAAAAAAATTTTAATTAATTAGTACACATATTTTTGGTTCACCTAAAAAGTGAACACAACTGATCACCTATTTAGGTTGGGTAAGTTGGTTCACCTTTTATGTGAACCAGTGATCACATAACGCAATAGACCCTGAGTTTCGACACCGACATTATTTTTGGTATTCGAAATCAAAATTGCATTTCGACATTAAGTTGTCAAATCTAGAATATTTTATAAAATTCGAAATTAAAATTTTTAGTTTCGAAATCATTTCTTAATTTTTAAATAAAAATTGTGGCATCAAAAAAGATTTAAAATACTAAAGATCCAACAGCTAAAGCAAATAAAAAAACCCAATTGATAAATGTCGAATATATTCAAAAC
>QEOQ01000697.1:356079-418617 GCA_010279815.1 Brachionus plicatilis
TGTATTGATTGGTTTTTTTGTTAAGAGTGCTAAGAGTTGACTAGTTTGATTTGTTGTTGTGTTAGAGAATGGAAAATTGAGCTTGTTTTATGCAGGGTTTTTTGGGGTTTTGGATTTTTTGTAATGCGTACATGCAATGGATTACTCAATGCAACATAATGAGATGAGGTTGTGCTGATTTTGCACTCTGCAAACGCTGTTTAGTGAATTGATAGTGAAAAAGTGTTTTATTATTTCTTTCTTTATGTTTTGAGAATAAAAATAGGGGAAATTTTTTTATTCTTTTGTTTCGGAAATTTTAAAGAATTTAAAATAAATAAAAAATTAATATTTGTCATTTATTTACTATTTTTCTGTTTTTAGTGGATTTTTTGATAAAAATTTTTTCTATGATTTAATTTTTGAATTTAACGTTGATTATTTACTAAAAATAAAAAAAAAAATTTATGTGAAAATTAAATAGAAAAAAAATTTTCTTTAAAAAAACAAGAAAAAATTAATTTTGGACAATTTATCATCTATTAAGCATTTTTTTTCTATCCTTCTTTTTTTAGTGGCATTTTTTTCAATGTTTTTAAATTTTTTTAACTTAACGTTGATTATTTGCTAAAAATAAAGAAAAAAATTAAAGTGAAAATTGAAATAAAAAAAAATTAAATTCAAAAATTGATTCTAACGTTGATTATTTACTAAAAATTGAGAGAAAAAAAATTTTACTTAACAAAACAAGAAAAAATTAATATTGGAAAATTTATCATTTATTAAGCATTTATTTTCTATCTTTCATTTTTTAGTGGAATTTAAGTGAAAAAAAATTTTTACAGTGATTTAATTTTTGAATTTAACGTTGATTATTTACTTAAAATAAAAAAAAAAAATTTATGTGAAAATTAAATAGAAAAAAAATTAATTTTGGACAATTTATCATCTATTAAGCATTTTTTTTCTATCCTTCTTTTTTTAGTGGCATTTTTTTCAATGTTTTTAAATTTTTTTAACTTAACGCTGATTATTTGCTAAAAATAAAGAAAAAAATTTAAGTGAAAATTGAAATAAAAAAAAATTAAATTCAAAATTTGATTTTAACGTTGATTATTTACTAAAAATTGATAGAAAAAAAATTTTACTTAACAAAACAAGAAAAAATTAATATTGGAAAATTTATCATTTATTAAGCATTTATTTTCTATCTTTCATTTTTTAGTGGAATTTAAGGGAAAAAAAATTTTTACAGTGATTTAATCTTTGAATTTAACTTTGATTATTTACTTAAAATAAAGAAAAAAATTTATGTGAAAATTAAATAAAAAAAATTTTCTTTAAAAAACAAGAAAAAATTAATTTTCGACAATTTATCATTTATTTAGAATTCATTTTCTATCTTTCTGTTTTAGTGGATTTTTTGAAAAAAAAAAATTTTTTCAGTGATTTAATTTTTGAATTAAACGTTGATTATTTACTAAAAATAAAAAAAAAATTTATGTGAAAATTAAATAGAAAAAAAATGAAATAAAAAATTAAGTGAAAATTGAAATAAAAAAAATTAAATTCAAAAATCGATTTTAATGTTGAATTTTTACTAAAATTAAATAAAAAAAAAATTTCTTTAGTAAAATAAGAAAACATTAATATTACTAAAATTAAATAAAAAAAAAATTTTCTTTAATAAAATAAGAAAACATTAATATTAGAAAATTTATCATTTTTTAAGAATCTATTATCTAACCTTCTTTTTTTACTAGAATTTTTTAAACTTAACGTTGTTTATTTACTAAAAATTTTTTTGAAAATGAAATGAAAAAAAAATTTACTTTAACCAAAAAATTTTTATTCAGAAGAGTAACAAAAAGTACAAGGAAAACTTATTTTAAATAGTTAAATCTTATGTCTATGCATTAAAAATAAAGAAATTAAATAAAAAAATTTTATTTATTTTTTTTGAAATAGCAATGTTCGCTCAGAATTTTTAATGTACAAAATCTAGACTACATTGTGGGTTACACTGTCACTTAAATTTGAGCTTACTGACAAATTTCTTGAATAAATTTTTAATGGTTTTATTATAAAATGTTGACCACAATGTAGTCTTTAATGTACGCTGCAATGCACACAATGATAACTTAATGACAAACAACTTTAATTAATTTTTTTGTTTAAGGCTTAACTACAAACAGCTATGTATTTCGGCTAATTATTTTTTGTTGTTTCCTGACATGATCTCGTGTCGAATGATTTGACATTGTTTGGGTAAATTATGGATTATATAACATGTTAAGTCTGATCAAGAATTTGGAGACTGACTTGTTGGTACCCTATTTTTTAAATTTCCTAATATTTGTTTGTCTTGAATAAAATCACATCATCTCACAAATTTAGCGATTGAGGTACAGAACACTGTACAAGAAAAAAACTTAAATGTACTAAATTTGAGGCTTAATTTTTTCAAAACAGCAAGTTTACATTTAGCTTGAAATTTTTTGATTGAAAACATTGTGCTTCTTTAATGTTCAATTGAATACTTTAAATAATTTCAAAAAAAAAATATTTATTTAACAATTTACAAATATTTTTTATTTAAAATTTAAATACAATTTTTCAAAAAAAAAATAATAAATTGATTCAAATTTTGCTAATCTATTTGGTATGACTATTTAAAATTTTTCATTTTTCTCATCATTGTAAAAGTGGTTCGGGAATAAATGACCTAAACAGTTTTAAAATCTTTTATAATGAGAAAATGCCGCCGTTTGGCGTCTATTTTAAAAAATTATGTTGTCCACTTGAAAGCGCACTTTTTAACTTAATTTTTTCAATTAAAGAAATTAGATACAAATTATTTTCTTTAGCATTTTAATTAAAAAATTATCCGCAAAAAAAGCCATCTAAAAAGTGACAGATTTTGGGAGTTGAAGCGTCAATCGTGGACCTCCAGTACTCTTATTAAAATTACTAGTATATTTACAATTGTACAAAAGTAATAATTAAATTTGCCAAATAAAATACGAATAAAAGGGAGGAAGACAAAATATAGAAAGACAAAATATAGACTAGGACTATATGTAAAAAAATATAGAAAATTTTATTTATTTATTTATTTTATTATTAGATTCAATTAGACACTAGAAAACATTTAACTGTTCCGAAAGTTGTAGAATTATTCAGGAGAGAGCAAAATAAAGTAGATTAAGATAAGCTCAGAATTAAAAACGGTGATCAATTTAAACCAAAAAAAGATAAACATGAGACTAATTTGAGAATTTTACGATTAGTGACAGATTATAAAAGTGAGAATATTGAAGCATTTTTAGAAGGTTTAGGAAATAATTTACTAATTGACAAAGAAAAAAATTGAAATAAAATTAATTAGACTATTTATTCATTGTTCTTATTTGTGAATCAAAGTTAGACGAACTTAATACTCGACAAAATATTTTAATCAAACAAACTATTGGAGTATTTAAGTATTCGAAAATGAAAGCCTTAAACAGTGCGATTAGCCTAGACTCCGTCAAGAAGTTGTATTACAAACACAAAATTTTCTTTCTAAGACACATGATGAAAAATGAACTATGTTCCAAAACATTTGAGTATCTTCAAAGTCACTATGAGAAATTTGATAAATACAACACGTCTTTCTGCAAACAAATTAGCAATCTGAGTAATACAATTTATGTCGACTGCACCAAGTTCAGCTACAAAACTGTACTTGATATAATCGATTACCATTTTAAATACCCGAATCAGGGCTTAATTGACTCGATTAATTATTTACTTTTTAAAATTGTATCAAACATGAATAGTAACATTGATTACCTATATTTATTTAATGAATTGAATATAATACTTAAACCCAACTCTTAAAACGAGATGTATATAATATGAATCTTAATTTTTATATGTAACTCATTTATACGACTTTTTTATTTTTAATTTTATTTTTATACTTTTTTATACAATTGCCTATGAGGCTTAAATATTTAATAAATAAATAAATAAATAATTTATTTTTTGAAGTAGCAACTGATAAAAAATTAATGTTAATCTAAAATAGCACTTAATTGACATCGTATAAGTGACAATTAGATAAGAAGTCAGAATTCTATAATTTTTAAAATGGTAATTATAATGGTTATTTACATGGTAACTTCAACTGATGTAAATTATGAAGCGACAAAAGAAGGCTGTCGAAATTATTTGAACTCAACAGGACCCTGGGCTACTTTTGAAGACTATTTGTCATGGAACGATTCTTACAAGATAATCGAAATCAATGAACAAGTATGGGAATTAAGTGAATGTTCTTGTCAGTATTGGAAAAAAATTAGATTTGCAAACATGTTATAAGCTATGAACTGTCTAAGTTTGATACCTTTCCAGCTTTGGACTTGAATATTGAGCAAAACGCGAAAAGAGGAAGACGCAAAAAAGCTTCTTCTGCACTACAGAGAAACTCAACTGGCCCTTTGAATCGGGACGCAATCGGGAATATCCCAACACAATTAGTCTCAATTAGTGAAACAAATGATTCTCAGCCAGTCATAAATGAATTAACAAATCAATCAGCCCCAACAAAGTGCCCAAGAGGTCGCCCAAGAAAAAATAAAAATTAGTTTTTGTGAATTTTTTTGTTTTTTTGTCGAGTTTTTGTTTTCTTTTTTTGCTACTGACAAAAGTATTTTTGCTAATTTTTTGAATATTTTAGCTACGAAAAAAAATTATTTTTGCTACTTATTTTTCAAAAATAAATTAGCTACTCAAAAAAATATATGCCCATTTTTTTTTACATAAATTTACGTAAAATTAAACTACTTTAAAATACTAAAAATACAATAAATTATTTGTTAGTATCAATTAAATTTAACTTATTCATAAAATCTTAATATTTTTTAAACAATCATCATTCTGCAAGAAAATGAGTAATATACAATTTTTTAGGGTTAAAGACTTCGAACCTACATCTGATTGAATGGCAGCCAAAATTTTCTTTTGATCATTCATTTTAAAATTAAATCAAATAAAAGACTTTAAAAATATAAAAAAATACATTTTATTAATTAAAATAATAAATTATTTAAAGCAAATTGAGCAAATTTCCTATTATTTTTTTTTAGACCAAAAACTGATTCGAAGGTCTGTGGCCAATAGACCGCTTGGAACACCGAGCACTATCTTTGTTAATAATAGTAAAGCTTCTTGCGTTAGAATTTTTTCTGTCAAATTTTGTACTAATGCACAACAGCGATCGAAAAATTCGAGAAAATTCATGTCGATACTTAGTCTAAAGAGAAAGTTATAAATTTCTATTAAAATAATAAAAAAAAACTCAAATCTTACACTATACATTCCGTAGATAATAAAGTTGTAACAAGAGTTGGACATAGCTATCATATTGACAATCAACCAAATAATGTTAATATAATAAAAACTTAAAAAATTTATTAAATTTTTTTTTGATTTAAATTAATGCATTACTTGTTTATTTTAGAATAAATTATTTGCAGAATATTGTACAATTGTAGCGGAGTCCAACAAATAACAAACACAAATAAAACAATTAGCATCATTTTTGTCATCTAAAACAAAATTATTTTAATTAATTTCTTAATAAAATTTTATTCCAAATATTATTATTAAATATTAATAAAACAATAACCTTTTTCTTGTTTCTAAATTGTTTTTGCTGGACACTGTATGACTCGGGGTAATTTGTGCTGTTAAAATAGAATCGGTAAAAAATGGCTAGAGAGGTCGAAGAAATGATTAAAATCGGTATGCCAAATTGGACAATGGTTAGTAAAATTAAGTGGTATTTGAGATAAACTTCGTTTACTAAACCACAGTGTTTTTCTGGTGGCGACTCATTTTGTCCACAGTCGTCGTATTTAATCTCATAATTTAGCAAATTGTAGCTGGACATGATAATACTTATAAACCATATGAAAAATATTATGATGATGCTGTGTTTTACGCGAAGTTTTGGTTTGAGTGGAAAAAAAATAACATAAAAGCGATCCAATGTAATCACAACGAGAGTTAGTACACTAACATTTATATTTAAAGTGGTTGAAAATGGACCAAGCTTACAAAGCACATCTGTCCATATCCATTTTTGAAGTATTGCTGCTTGAAACTTTAAATTTTTTTTAGATAAAATCAAAATTTAAGACTTGTAAAAAATTTAATTCAAAATTTTTTTGGAACTTTTATCAAAATCCAGATGCTTTTGTGTTCATTTTGAACTTTTAACTTGGGACCTTACCTCTGATTTTTTGCTATAAATTAGATTTAGAAAAAGAATCATCTTGTAATTAAAAAATTAATAAATCACGGTTGAGAATGAAAAAAAAATGAACAAAAGTAAGACTAAATCTATGAAAAAATTATTTTTGAAAAATGTTATTCATCAAATAAAAGTTTTTTTTACTAAAGACTTTAAATTGCTTCTGTACTTTCACTAAAATAAATTATTAAATGTCTTTATAAAAATGCTGCATAAAAATTTTTTTTAAATAAACAATTTTTTTGATTTAAACAAAAATGAAACTTTTTGTATATTAAATCTTTTTTTTGACATAAAAATGGTTAAAACCTTTTAACAGCAAAAAATCTGCTTTCTAAACACAAAAAAAAGATTTTCACAACCAAAAAAAAATTCCTGATCAAAAGAACTCAATTTTTGAAAAATGAATAAATTTATTTATAAATCAAATAAAAAATGATTTTTAACATCCAAAAAAAATAAGTCTATTATTTAATTTTTACAGTAATTTAAACTATTTTTTAGATTTTGGAGGTCTTCCTCTCTTTTTAGGCTTTTCTTTCTCCACTGCTGTTTTAAATTTTTTTGATCTACCTCGCTTGATCTCTTTGGCAACTTCAACTCCAGTCTCAACATCTATTACATCCTCAACTAACTCGTCCTCATCTTTATTCTATATAGATTATCACAACCCACATTTTTTTTTTACGGTTTGGTTGTGATAATCTTTTTTTGGGGTGTAGAAAGCAGATTTTTTGTTGTCAAAACACGACATCCCATAAAAATTATTTCTAAAAATATGATAAATTTTTTCAGCTAATTCTAAAATGCTTAATTTGGAAAGTGAATCCGATAGTAGATTTTACTGAAAAAATGGACCCTTAAGACACTCAAGCAATTGCTCTAGAACTTGATTAGGATTAAGACCAAAAAAATTAAAAATATTCTGAGTATTTTTGGGTACAGAAGACATTTTCATTTAAATATTTTTCTCGGGCTCAAAAAGAATTTTTATTGTGAAAAATTTTTATTATCATGAAAAAGTCACTTTATACAATTAAATTAAAAAAAAAAGTGCAGGAATTTACCAAATACGTTCTTGAATTTTTTAATTAAATTCCATTTTAATTTCTGTCATCTTAATTTTTTTGAATAAAAAATTTATGGCAAAGTAAAATTGTTGATCAAATTTCATTATTCAAATATGGTTCGACCCCGATAAAATTTAACATTTCCAAGACAAAATTTAATTTAAAAAAATTCTGAATTTTGATATTTTTGATATTTTGATATTAAAATTCATTAAATTAATATTTTCTGTCCACATTCTGACTATTTTGAATTTCTTTTATTATTTTGATTTAAAGTTTCACTGGAACAAAATAATTTAAAAAAAGAAAATGATTTTTTTCTAGTATAATTCTTGAGGGTCTATATTTCTTTCTTTAGCTAATTTTTCTTTTTACCAGCTAAATTATTTTTTATTAATGCTAATTTTCTTAAAGACTTCTTTGTAAAAATATCATAGCGGTGTCCAGTAGGCTAAATCTCTGCCAAGTACATCCACAAGCAAAATTTTTACCAATAGGTCAAAAACGTAAAAGAGGTCAGCCAAGTACAAATAGTGAAAATTTTGCAGTGTATCAAGATACACTTTTACCAAATCCAAAACCAGCAACTCTTGAGCCTATTTCTCGGAATGAAAATTCAATGAACACAATTGAACCAAACCAAGCTTCTCAAACAATTCAAATAATGGTTAATGAAAATGTAATTTGTCAACCAGCAAAAAAAAAAAGAGGAAGACCAAAAAAAAATTAATTTTTTTTGTCATTTTATGCTTCACATTTCTGTTTTTTTTTGTTTTCTGGTGACAAATAAATTTTTTTCTGTAAAAAAAAATAGATGTTAAAAAAATTATTTAGAATGTTTTTTTTTATTTGCTAATAAAAAAAATTAGCTAATAGAAAAAAAATATTTAGCTGATGAAAACAAATACTTCTCATTCTTGAGTTAAAAAAATCTTTCACTTTGCTTGAGTGCCCAAATTACAGTAATATTCTAAAGTAAATGTTCATTGAACTAATAGAATTTAATTGAAGCTGTTCAAAATAAAAACACATAATTTAAAAAAATTTTTTCTAAATATTAGTATTTTTACAATATTTTGCCATGGTATTTTTTAGCATTGAATTAAATTTTTTCTCAATTCCTAATATACTCCAAAATTTAGCTGTACTAAATATTTTTTAAAATAAAGATTCTGGATATTGATACTTGATAAAATTTAAAACTTCAAAAGCAAAACGAGTGAAAACATAAAAATTTAAATTTAATTGATTAAAATACCTGAAAAGGAGTTGAAAACACACTAATAATAATATCAACTAGAGCAAGATTTGTGATAAAATAGTTGGTGACATTGTGCATGCGTTTTTTTTTGACCACTACATAAATGATTAACAAATTTCCCAAAATTGAAATAATGGATATTGAATAGTATCCAATTTTTAATGCAATCTGTAGATTAGATGTGATATCAAAAAATTTGTACTCAATGCCATCATCATACGAAGTTAAATTCATCTAAAATTTAAAATAAAAAATAAAATAAATAGTACTAAAAAGGTTTTTAGACATATGAATGGAGGATCTCGTGTTTATACGCGTTTTGATTAAACATTATGTAGATCTAAGAGAAAACAGTCACCTTTTTGTCAAAATTTTTACTAGTAATTAATTAAATTAAATTAATTTCGGTGCTAAAGCAATTCTTTTCGAGCTTATTTATTTTTGCTTAATACCTAGGATTAATAAAATCTAATTATTAACATTTGAGTTGGTGTCTTAAAAAAATTCATGCAGAAAATTCATCAAGTAAAATAATTTAAATAAATTTTTTTAGATCAAAACATTTTACAGATATTTTTAGTCAAGGTTAAAATCAGTTTATTAAGGGGCCATTAAAATAGAATACCCCAAAATTTCAAATTTTCCCCCCAAATATTAAATACAATTCCGCAATAAAAAAATTAATTAACACCAAATTAGACTAAAAAAACGCTAATTTTTATTTATTTACATTTATTTGATTAAAACTTCACTTTTTTTTAAAAATTGAATTTTAATTTAAACAAAAGCTACCCCCAATTTTTTATCATTTGACGCTTATCAATTGAATTTTCCTTAATTAATGTAATTTTGGAAATATGAAAAAGCAGCTTTTTCTTAAAAAAATAATGGAAAATAAAATAAAATGTCAGTTAAGTCAATATTTTAGAAAACCAATTTAATGATACAATTTAATGAGCCGAAGACGCTGAAGCCTTACTAAAAAAACAAGAGAAGTTTTAGCAAAGTTTATGAATATCTCCAAGAATGTGAGTCATTAGATGAATTTAAAAGATTTATTAAAAATCATCAATTTGATAAATTATCTTGGTGTTTTTATACAATAAATAGACTAGCCAACAGCGATAAATATGTCTATAACTGCAAACATTGAAAAATAGGGTCCAAAATTCAGATGTTGAAGAAGAGGAACCATTTTCAAAAAGAGCAAGATTGGAGGCAAACAATGTAGAAATAATTGAAAAACAACCAAAATCGTGTGATCAATGTGGTGTCTTGACAAAGACAACACAAAAAGTCACCATCTGATGCAATCAGTTTCTTTTTATTTTGTGACTGACTAACGCGCATACGCAGATATTGCTGCAACCAAGCAGTTATGTCTGCTATCTCAAATTTACATTTTTATTCGCATGCGTTAGTCAACCACAATACTAATTCAATTTTATATATGATTCGAACCACATTTTGTACACTTTTCTATTTATACTGAATGAACAATTTTATTTACTTCGGCCTAATCTTTTTATTCTAATTTTAGAACGGCCGTTTTCATACTTTTTTAAAATAAAGAATATCTTAACAATAAAACCTTTTATTTGTTAACTGATTTATAAACGTGGAACACCACAATCAATGTGGCAAATGAAGAAAAAACGCTGCTGGGCTTACCTAACAAATGTGGAAAAAATTAAAAATTTAGTGTCACAAATAAAAAGAAGTTTTTATTTTGTATTTTTATTGCCATTTTAATCAGATTGGTGTCAAATAATAAAAAAAGTATTGTTTTTTTATTTTTGTGTATTTTTTTTTTGTGGTTATTCTAATGAAATTGGAAATTATTACAGTGGTTCTATAATTTTGAATTGAGAAGAGTTGACCAAAACGGATTTCGATATGTTCTTATAAGGTCCACTCGCTTAAGAATTTTCAGGATTAGAACAAACAAAAAAGATGATTCGAGAGGAAGAGTCTTGGGACTCAAAATAGAGATCAGTATCAGTGTACGAAGAACTTATCCAAAAATTACGAAAAAGGGATCAAATCGGATTTAGATTTGATCTTAGTCTAGAGTGGGCAAGTTCAAATAATTTTAGAGCCTCAGATAAAACAAAAATAAAGAGTCGAGATCCGAGGATCCAAAATCGAGAAATGTTTTTTTTAAAAGTCTTAATAAAAAGAACCATAAAGTGGATTCGTTTTGTGCAACCAGTGAAGAGGAAATAATTCTAGCTAACCATCTGGATAATAGCCCGATGCCACACTTGTTTATAAAGTTGCTCAAAACCACTCTAGATGCCCCTCACCAAACTTACTCAGCCTCGCCATTATGTCACATTGGAAAATATTACCAAGATCCGCATCTGCCTACATTAAAAATATAACGAAGCCTGTTCTGTTCTTCTGCGGGTAAGGGAAAAATGTAACACCCCCTATACCACAGGTCCTCTCTCTCTCTCTTTTTCTTTATTTATTTATGTGCTATTTTAGTTTTAGTTTCTAGAGTTGGTTTTAAATAAAGATTTAGAATTAGATATTCTCTTTTAATTTTATTTAATTTTTAAATAAAATTTTTAAATCCGGGACTTGGAATTTTTTTTAGTAGGTTCGACTTTAATTTGGGACTTTTAAAAAACTCTGATTTCAAGTAATTGCTAAAGGTTAGGAAAAAAATCATTTTTTCTCTTTTATTTAAAAAAATATTAAATTTTCTATTTTGATATTTTGATCTTGATGTCAAACATAAACTTGTCATTTTTTTATGGTAACAAAAGTATATAAAAGATCATTCAAAAAAAAATTTAAGTACAAAATAATAATTTCACCATATAAAATACTAATCAATAAATTAATAAAAAAATGATTTTAAGAAGAAAGAATCATTGCATCAAATTGAATGATAAATTATATGAAAAACAAACTGATACATTTTTAAAAGTTAAAAGTCATAAATATTTCTTTTTTTTATTAATAATTATCCTAAATATTAATTTTTACTCTGTTTTCTTAAAACTATTTTCGCCCAAATAAGTAACCATTTTGAACAAAGCGTTATGAACACTACAAAAAGCTTTAATTTAATAAATATCCTAGAAATAACTAATTTTGAAATAAGAACATAAAGATTTAAGAAAATCCTAATATAAAATAGATTCCATAAAATAATTCTGCCATATGGATCCGAACCACTAGAAATTAATAAAATACATCAAAGAAATCTAAAAACAAAGGAAGGAACTCTTATCAAACAATCACTCGGATTAGCAAAAATATCGAAAAAACTAAATTAAGATTTGGATTTCTTTTCATTAAAATGAGCTTAAGCTAAACATTAACTAAATATTTATTTTTTAGTTATTTTTTTCATCATCAAATAGCAAAACAAATGTTTACACCTTGATCTTCACTATTTTCAAATGGCTGACTTTGTAATCAGAATTGTTCAAAAGTCATAAATTCAGTTTTGTGAAGTTCATTTCAATTAATTGCAACTCTAACAACTTTTTAGCAGAAAGAGCTAAAATTATTATTTTAAATTATATTTATTTAAATTTTAAATAATCATTTTTTATTTTTTTTTTTACTTTAAAATTTACTTCTCTTAAAAAGAAGGTTAATTCAATTGATAAATAAAAATTATTAATAATAATAATAATCAGAGTTGTCTAAAAGTCACAAGTCCCAAGTCAAGTCCAAGTCCGGACTTTATGTCTGATTTGTTCTTGCTCTAATATGCTTTTTTAAATAACACCAACGACCTTTTAAAGGATTGAGCTCATAATGAAATTTTTTTTTTGCTCCCTTCCAAAAAATTTTTTTTTGAGGTTTTCGAGGGCGTAGATTACGAATTTTGAGTCAAAAATGTGAAATTTAGATAGCACTAAAGTTTTGAATTTCGTGAACTTTATTTAAAAAATTTTTGTGTCATAAAAAAAACTGTAGTAAAATTGAGTCAAAAATTGAAACAAAATTGTATTTCTAGATAATTTGATTCAATTTTTTCAAATAAGAAAGATAAAAAAAATTTAAAACAAAATTATTTTTAATATTAATTTTAAACAAATTATGTCAAATTTAAATATTGCTTTTTTATTTTTTAATTTTTTAAATACAAAATTTTACTTTTAGAAATAATTTGTTTCAGAATATTCATTATTCAAAATTTTGTCAAATATTTGACACAATTATTTTTTCAGTGTAAACTCACATATTAAATCTCACTTGTTCAAAACTCACGTAAGACAAATAATGTATTGCGCACAACTGTCGAAGTCTGCTAATGATGTGAAAAATCTCTGCAAATTCCTCGGGATAGAATTTCTTCAGATTAAATCTCTTTATAGACTTTGACATTTAATGCAACTACGTATGTTGCACCATGTCACATCCAAAGAACCAATTTTGGACTTAATTGAAAAAAAATGGGCAATGTGAAATTTTAGTACAAAAATTACAGTACAAAAAGTAAAAGCTTTATAATTTCTTTTCTAATTGTGCAAAAATGGTTCTGCAAAAAGTACAAATTTGTACAAGTTTGTACAAAAAAATTCCAAGCTCTGCAAAAACTCTGCGATTTATTGCATAGTTTAATCAAGAATTTTTTGATGGTGTGCATTTTACAGAAAATTGCAGAGTTTTTGCAGAGCTTGGAATTTTTTTGTACAAATTTGTACAATATTGTACTCTTTGCAGAACCATTTTTGCACAATTAGAAAAGAAATTATAAAGCTTTTACTTTTTGTACTGTAATTTTTGTACTAAAATTTCACATTGCCAAAAAAATGTACCATTTTTTTTATCATTATGTACTTTTTTTGTTGTACTAAATTTCACAATAACTATTAGCTTAACTTTCATATTTTGGACTAAAATTCAAAGAATATTGACTGTTGTCATTGCTTGTATCAATATTTCAATCGTTAATATTTTTAATTTTATTTTAGATTTAAATTAAAAATTTTAAAAGTCTTCAATATAAAAATAAATATTTAATCTAATGTTCAGCTCTTTTTAAACAATACAAAACATGCAAAAAAATTAAACTATTTACTCCTGTATTTTCTTTCTTTTAATTAAAATAAAATGATTTTCTTCTGGTAACTTTTACACAGATTCTGTACGAATAAAAACGGTTAAGTTCATATCAATGCATACTTTAATTAAAAATCATTGTATCTTCAAGTCGTACTAAAGTTTGTTTAATTACATATGATGTTACAATGATTTTACAATGCAAAATTTATTTTTAAACTGAAAGTCAACTAATCTAGATTACAGACTTTTTACAGAAATTTATCTTATTCAGATAAAAATTATTTTAATCAGACTCCGTGGTTTTTGGCCAAAAAATTGAATTATTTATATAGATTCTATAGATTAATTCAATAAGCTTCATCATTAGAAACTCTTAAAGTCTGTAATTGATAACCATAAAAAGATAAATTTTATGTTTTTTTTAATGTAAATTTTAACAAAAATTCTAAATAAAATTTTGCAGCAAAAAGTTTTTTTGAATTTTAAATAGCTATGAAAAATAATTTCCTTTTTTAGTAGAAGTTATATGCTTTAATCGTCTATTCCTGCTACTACAATCCCAATTGAGACCATTTTTAGCATTGCTCTCTTTATTCAAAATTGGAACCTAGTGGGAAATTTTTACAAACAACAACAGTGCTATTTAATAATTTATTTAGATTTTTTTTTTTAACTTAACTATTTTTTCTTAATTTTTTTTAAATGGAAAAAAATAAAAATAGACTAAAATTTTGCGTGCATTTAGAATTTTTTGTGTGTGTTGTGCCAAATAAAATTAATCTTAAAAATTGTAATAGTTTTATGTGGAAACTTTTTTTGAGGTTTGAAAATATTCAGTCCATGCGGCGAAATGGACTTTTTTGACAAAATTAGTGACTTAAAAAGAAAAAAAGCTTGTTTAACTTGCTATTCATTTCAAAAATTTTACATTTCATATCAGATTATTCTCAAAGAAATTAATTAGCGCCAGCAGTAAGAATTAGAGATTAATGGCAACCATTACCATCTATTTAACAGTTTTGAAAAAGAAAAACTGTCAGATTGTATGAAAGATGAAAATTTAATAAAATTTTTAACTGACTCGTATCTTGTTATTTTTTTATTTGAAATAAAAATTTTACTAAAATTATTTTTTTGTTCTTATATATGTAGTGAAGATGTTTTTATTCTGATGGAGCATTAGCTCGGTACAGGTTTTCAAAAAAAATAAAAAATAAAATGATAGGATCAATCTTGGATTATTCTTTCCCTTGTTTAAAATCAATCTGATAAGCTAACATCAAAAAAATACAAGTTATTCAAAATTCAGGGATGAGGCATAATAAAACATTAAAAAAAGATAATAAAAAAAAATAAAACACAAGTCAAAAATTATTTTTATAATTTGAATAAGAGAGAAATACAAAATGATTTTTTTTTTTTAATTTTAGGAAATAAAACATAAATTTGCAAGTCAAAGTAATCTTAAAAGCTAATAGAACATTAAATAAATAAATCCTTTTAAAAATAATTTAATATTCTTAGGATGCCAAGGCGAAAAATTGACCGGATTATCTAACCAAACTTAATTCAGTGGTTGATTTGGAAATTTTTTTTAAACAGTATCCTAAACCATCATCAGGACATGCAAATTATAACAATTGTACTATCTGCTCAGATAACAGCGGTTGTCATAAAATGGTGGTGTTTATCCAATGTGTAAATGTCAAAAGAATTGTATAACTCGCTATTTAGTTACCAAATGTCAAAAATTAGATCAAATAGTCGTCATAGGCCTGAACATGCATCCAATATTGAATTATACTGAAATTCAGACTCAAGCTAAAAAAAATAAGATTTTGGATTCTGCTGTTTGCATTCATCTAGTAGATTGTTGCTTTTTAGACTCAATTGGTTTTCCTGGTATTACTTTTAAAAATTTAAAAATAAAAATAGTTCCCAAAAAAGAAAAGTAGGACCATGAAAAAGACTAATTACAGGTATGATTTTTATTCTCAGACTTCAAATTAAATTTATGTTTTTTTCTCTGTTTGAAATTTTTTTTATCAATTAAATCAAAAATAGTTATGTTTTATTCTCAGTTTAATTACAATTGACTTATCTCTTTTTCCAAGTTTGATAAGTAAAAATTTTTAAAATTTTTAAAATTTTTAAATGTTTTATTTTACCTCATACAAAATTCATCAGGTCGATTTATTTTGAAGCTAATATGATACCCCCTCCAATATTATACACCAAGAGACCTTCAATAAACTAAAATTATCAACAGTTTTAAATCGACTCTTTGAGTTGGGTGAGAGGTATGGGGTCTACCTTGTTTTGTGATCAAAAGATCACCTATTTGGTGGTCTGGTCCTGGTCACAGGGTTGGTGAACATTAAAGATCACTGATCACATTCTTGACGTTTTTGTGACCTTAAATTTTTAAGAATAAAAAAGAAAAATTTTAATGTGACCATTTATTAAAATATGTGACCATGGTCACGTTAATGTGGCCAAAGTTAAAGTTTTGTGACCAAAAATATAGAATACAAAGTTTCAAATAAAAAAAAATAAAATAAAGTTTAAAAAAAAGGAAATTTTAATGTTGTTTTGCGATATGAAGCTTAACCCAACGTTCATTTTTCATCATTTTTCTACATAGTGGACAAGTGGACTTAACTTTTTGATAAGCTAAGAAAGCCAAGATTTCTTAGCTTATCAAAAAGTTTGAATTCATCAGTTTGTTCTAAACTCATTTTTGATCAAAAGTGAAAAATACAATTCAAATTTATATAAAAATTTTGAATAGCACATACTATTTTTATAAAAACGTAAGCAATAAGCACAGAGTTTAAAAAAGTTTGATGTGTATGCATGCTTTAAAAAAAAATTTCAAATTTAAGAGATTTTTATTAAAAATTATTTTGGTGATCATGTAAAATTTTTGGTGATCATTAATTTGTATATTTAAGGTCACAAAAACGTCAAGAATGTGATCAGTGATCTTTAATGTTCACCAACCCTGTGACCAGGACCAGACCACCAAATAGGTGATCTTTTGATCACAAAACAAGGTAGACCCAAGGTATGTTAGGGTAGGATTGAATCATTCTGTTCCACTGGTCATCAGACTGGTGGATGAATATAGAGAAGGTTTCGAATCAAGATATACCGAATATCCAACTCCATTGTCTAATTGCTACCAAAAAATTTCTTCTTTTTTTCCTTAACTATCAATAAAACATGTCTTTCCTCTCTATCTCAATTATTACTTTAATGAACTTATTAATTACTGATTAATATGCATAAATTAATTTTAGTGAATCAGATTAAAATAAAAAAATTTATATTTTAAAATATTGAACTTCCTTTTGAGCTCTTCCATGATATCTCAAGGAGCTGTAGGATATTTAAAATAGGAGATGATCTCAACGTGAAGACTAAAAGTTTAGGTAAGGTGCATTTAAGGCAAAACTACGTCACTACTCTGGAATTCTAAATTTTTTTACATATTCGTGTTCCCCATGTATGATAACCCATGTTTAGTGGTTTTTTTATGTTTCTACCTATTTCAGGTAAAAAGTTATTTTACTTTGAAAAAAGGCGTTTTTTGATGCATAGCAACATTAAAAACTCTTTTTTCAAAAGCAACAAATGTATCCCACAAAAATATCGAATAGTGCAATAACTGAATCGGATCAGCATGAACCAACTATACCTACGATTATAGAAGACATAGCTGGAAACTTGAATGAAATGGACTAAATAACTATTTTCTTAATTTAATGTTTAAAAATAAATTTTTTCTCAAAAACAGCTGCTAGTAAAAAGCAAATATCTTGGCAAGGAGGGATCATATAAAAAAAAGCTCTTCATTAGTTTGTGCGTATTGAGTAGATCTATCTACTGATATGCAATATTAGATATATTCACCTGCCAACGAAGCTCGGCTCTCTTTTTTGTGAAAAAAAAGGTATAAAAGTAAAAAAAAAAACAGGTAAATTAATAATATTTTTTATTTTTAAATCAAGAATAATAAAATTTAAAGCATTTAAAATCAGAACATGAAAAAAAAATATACAAATCGGAGTATTTTTGGGAGAAAAAAGGGTTTTTAATGTTGCTATGCATCAAAAAACGCCTTTTTTCAAAGTTAAATAACTTTTTACCTGAAATAGGTAGAAACATAAAAAAAACACTAAACATGGGTTATCATACATGGGGAACACGAATATGTAAAAAAATTTAGAATTCCAGAGTAGTGACGTAGTTTTGCCTTAAATGCACCTTAGTTTTAGAGAAAATGAGAATGGTCTTATCTCAGAAAAAATTCTAAACAAGCTCAGCATCTCTGTAATTAATTATAAGACTCCAAAATATAATAAATTTAAAGCGGAATTTTATTAAGTCCTTGATATTTTTTTAATCCCGTCTTCACTCTCAGATAGAGTTGTATTAATTTAATAAAATATCTCTCAAATAGAAATGGGATGCCAAAAACATTAGGTGATCTTTACAAATCTTTGACAGGATCAATCTTGGATTATTATTTTCCTTGTTTTTATTCATTCTCAGAAACTAACATTAAAAAAAATACAAGTCATTCAATATTCAGCAGTTCGATCTATTTTGAAGCTCAAATATGATACCCCCTCCAATATTATAATACACCAAGAGACCTTCAATAAACTAAAATTACCAACAGTTATAAATCGACTCTTTGAGTTGGGTGAGAGGTATGTTAGGGTAGGATTGAGTCATTCTGTTCCACTGGTCGTCAGACTGGTGGAAGAATAAAGAGAAGGTTTCGAATCAAGATATATCGAATATCCAACTCCATCGTGTAATTGCTACCTAACAATTTATTTTTTTTTCCTGAACTATCAGAAAATTAAACATGCCTTATCTCTAGTTATTTCAACATATCGTTTTTAATTTTCTATTAACTTATTTATTACTTTATAAAATAATAAAAAAAAAATATTTATTTATATCATTTAAAAATAAATAAATATAAAAACAAAAATTATTACCCTTTAAGTCATTTCGTAGCTCTTATTTAGTAATTTTAGAGGCCAAAAATAATTAATAGATGAGTCCAAAGTATTAATTATGTATCCGATAATTAATTAATTATTTAGTCCAAAATAATTATGAGCCAATTTAAATTATTTCCTTATGAAAAATAGATATTTTTCGCTTTTTATTTTACCAATTAAAAATGGTCAAAAAAAAGAACTGTCATGGCATCTTCAATATTTATAAGTAGAGAGGAATTAAAATAAAATTATGTGAATGTTGTCCCTATCGGTTGTAGTGAGTGAAGTCTCTTTCAAGAAATCATACGATTTTTAAAAGATAAATTACAGTGAATACAATTATGGAAAAGTTGAAATGTTTGCCCCACAGGAGTCTGTTACTAATGATTTTCTTTTTAGAATTTTCATTAATGGAATTTTTGAGAAGCCCTTAATTTTTTTTATAATATGAAATTTCCACTCGAAATAAATCGGAAATTCTACTCTAATATAAATCCAATTGTTTCAAAAATTTCTTGCAAAACCTTAATAATTTTTCTAAGCACAAAATTAAACGGAAATCTTTGCTTTAGTTCTGGAATAAAATTAATAAGATTAAGAAATAACGATAGAATAAATTTAATCCAAAATTTTTCGAATTAATGCTGGAAATTAAAATCCTTTTTCGATATTCGTATTTATGGGTTTTAATTGAAAGTAACCAGGCATTCTCGTGTCCAATCCATTTACTAATCTAGAGAAAAAAATTAAAAAAAATAAAAATTTTTAATTCAGCAAATTTAAATTATGAAAAAAAATATTTCTTCAGTCCCAATTTGACAACTTTATGTCTTTTCAATCTGAATCAATTTGTCTCATTCAATAAGTATTTAAAGCATAATTTAAAAATAACTATTATGATTTTAATCTCTAGCGATATTTTCTAGTGAGCAATTAATATTACTTGAATTTTAATTAAAAAAAAATTACATATATTTTATCTTTAAATTTTCTATAAAAACTGTCAGCTTGAAGTTCATGATCTTGATCACATGATCTAAGCTTAATTAATTAAAATCTCACATTAAGATTATGAAATAAGCTTATTTTGTTTCTTTTTTTAATTATAAACATTAAATAATAATAAAAATAATAAGAATAAGCTACAGCAAGCAAGCTTGCGGAGATTACCTACTAGGAGGACATCTATGGTAGCAGAAATTGCGCAGAAAAGATGGAAAATAACAGACAAATACATTATTTTTTTTTGTTTAGTTCAGTAAGAGTCATTGTTTAATTTAATCTAAGAAAGTATTGTGTGGAATTAAGTAAGTATTATGTACAAGAATTTTACAAAGGAAAAATATGCAAGAATACAAAAATAGAATTACATAATAAATAGATTACAGTTTAAATACCATTACAAATCAAATAAAATTACAATTAAAATAGAATTACAATAATTAATATTTAATATTTAAAATGGGTCTCCCTTTTCAACACAAAAAAATAACCATTCAACACAATTTCAAAACGCTCGGCACAAAATGATTTCTTCTCAACACAAAAATTAAAATTTGAAAAAAATACTTTTAGCACAAAAATTAAAAATAAAATAAATGCATTCAACACAAAAATTAATGGTTTGTTGGGAAAATTTTAAAAAAATTTATTCATGAACTGTTATAAAGTTGAGCTAAACAGCAAGAAATGTTCTTGTAAGTTTTTCACTAAATTAAGATATTGTGCACATTTATTGGCATTAAAAGAACTGTTTAAAAAAAGGACCAATTTGTCAATAAATCTAAAAGAGGTAGAGCAAAAAATGTGTAAAAATGATTTTCTAGAGACTGATTTTTTTAATTCTTCTTCTTTAAGCTTCGAAATTTACTTTACTTTATTTACCTAAGTTCCACTAATAAATATCATTAAATTAAATTTAAAACAAAAAAAAAATTAATTTTATTATAAATATTTTTGTGTTGAAAAAAAAATTTCCTTTATTTAATACTTTCAAAAACAATTTTTTTGTGCTAAATTTTTTTTTTTTAAATACAATTTTTTGTGCTGAGAAAAAATCGAATTGTGTTAAATGTTTTTTTCATTGTGCTAATCAGAAATTGATTGTGCTAAAATAATATTCCCATTTAAAATTTAAAAAAAATTTTTCCAATTAATCTTTAATTTATTTTCTAAAATTTCTAAAATTTGGTTTAAAGACAAAATTTAAATCGACCGTAAATTATTCAAATTATGGCTCAAAAAAAAACGCTTTAAATGATATTTTAATATTTATTAAAATATATTTAAGAGAAAAAAAGTCAAATTTTCTAAAATTTAAAATATTGATTAATATTTAATTTTAACTTAAGAACTCCTAGTTAAAGATCAAACAAATTATTCTTGATAAAGTTTAGTCTTTTTTTTGTTAAAAAATTGAAAACTTTGAAATTTACATTTGATCATGAACTTCAGTTTGCCTAAAAAGCTTATTCTTCCAACAATTACTTTAAGTAAAAATCACATAATATTAATGTATACTATATAAAAAGATGAACTTACTAGATAAAATGTATTAAATGTACTATATAAAAATATTATTTACTAGATAAAAAATTTGATACCTAGATAATAAATTTAACATCTAAATAAAATTATTAACTTCATAGAGAAAAAAATTAAAATGCTAGATAATTTTTTTAATTAACTAGATATAATTGAATAGTTACTCAATATTTTATTTGATTAATTTCTTAATTTATTATACTCGATCAAATATAGGTTATGAATCCATTTCAAATTCTCTTAGCTTTACTGTACTTTTCTAATTTATTAATAAAACAATTGATAAATGATGTATCCTGACACAGACTCTTCGAATACTACTAGTTCGGAGGACACCGAACCTAGTAGTGAAGAAACATACAAAGTGGCTCTATGAAAATCTCCTTCTGAATGCAATAAAGCAGCATTAGTTCAACAGACTGTCAAGAATAGTTGGAGAAAAAACAGAGATTATCAATTAATGGTTGAAGGCTTTCAATTAATGGAAGCAACCCAATACATTACTCAACTAGATTCACTAAAATGTACAAGAGCAGATACGCGAAAAACTCAAGAGGGCGAAAAAAGATTCTACACCTGATCATGTTCATGAGTCGCGCAATAAAAGAAGAAAAATTTAAATAATAATAACATATAGTTTATTTTTTATTTTCTTGTCTATCAAATAATTTTTTTATCTAGTAAAAAATATTTTTTTATAGTGTTTTGTCTTTTTATCCTTTATTTAATAAAATTATCTAGTTGATTTCATCCTTTTTATCTTTTAATATAATATCTAGTAAGCTTCATCTTTTTATCTATAATAATTAATCCTATGCCAGTAAAAATCATGTCACATGTCTGAGGACTATTATTAATAATCATTAATAACCTTTTTCTCTTATAATTGCTTTTTATTTTTTGTTTATACTAAAATTAGAGCCTTTTTTAATAATCATTTAAAGGAACTAAAGCTCGATACGGTTTACAAATGAAAAAAAATAATTAATTTTTCGTGACAATCTTTTTTTTGTGTTTTATTTGAATTCATAATAACAATGGTGAAGGAATTTAATTACTCAGAGCAATTAAGAATTTTTTTAATAAAATCTATCTTCAATACAATAGCTTACACAGTCATTTCTTTGATTAAGTTGAGTTGAATTAATAAAAATGTCACATTTTCATTTATTTTCTCTTAAATTAGGTTCGTTCTGGGACTCTACTAATTTGGCTATTACGAGCTCATTCTTTTATTTGGCATTGATAATATGAAGCTTTAACTTAAGAAAAAAGAAAAAAGCAAGTATATTTTCCATTTTAAGTAAAATAACGGGTAAAACTTATCTAAATACATTCTGAAAAAGAATTCATTAAAAAGTTTTTTAAACAAAAATTTTTAACTAAAAAAAAATAGTGTATTTTTTGGTCTTTTAATAAAAATAACCATACAATTTTTAAAAACCATTAAAAATTGCGAAGTTTCAAAGAATACGGGGCAATTAGAAAAAAAAAACTCAGCAGTTTCATCCATATTTTTTTTGGCATTTTCTAATAGAACTCGATGCGCTGATTAATATTATATGTGAAATTTCTTAAGCCACTTAATAAAAATATATAAATAAAACTCTATCTATTTTGAATTTTGAAAACATAAAATTATTTAAAAAATGACCAAATGCTCTACAAATATTAAAATATTTCATAATTTTTTATTCATTTTTTTCAAGTATTTATTTTGTGATCTTAGCTAAAAAAATTATCAAACATTAGTTTTAAATAATACATAGAAATTTTGGTGATTTTATTTTTCAATTTGATGTTTAAATTCGTGATGAATTGTGATAAAGATAAATTAGAAAATGAGGATTCTTCAGTAATTGAAAATAATGACAATCTTTCAGATGAAGAATAAAATCACCAAAATTTCTATATACAACAAATATTTGTTTCTATATTTCTATATTTGTTTCATTACAACAAATATAGAATATTTAGTTTTGTTGTTTTAAAACAAAGATCTTTTAATTTTATTTTTGTATACAAGTAATAAAAAAACTTTTTGAAAAAAAAAAAATTGTAAAATATTTAAGAATATTGTAAATTAGAATTTTTTCATTTTAAAAAATTGAACAGCCTTTCAAAAAAATATCCAAAATCAATTAAAAAGCATAGTACTCTACATTTTTTAAATTATAAAGAAGGTGAAGTTTAAGAATTTTAACTTAAAAAAAATCAAAATTTCCTTTTCTTAGACATTAAAATATTTGATTACTTTAATTATTATTACTTTTGCTAATAATTATTGTAATCAATTTAGGAAATAAGTAAAAAAGATAATATTTTTATCTTTTTTTAAAGAAAGTTATTTTCTTAATTTTATAAGAATAAAAAAATAAAATATTTTTATTTTAAAACAACAAAAATTAAGTATCCTATCAATGTAATAAGATTACAAAAGTAACTCACATTTTTTTAAAAATAAGTTTAAAACTTGGCAGTCTTTCATACTTTTTCAAAATTAAATGGAAATTTTTATTAAAAGACCAATAAATACACCATGTTGAAGTAAAAACTATTTTTTTAATAAATTTTTATTTTTTAATTGAACACTGTTGATACACTAATTCAAGTAAATTAAAAAAAATTTGAACTAATTTTCAAATTTCACAGTTATTTGAAAAATAAAAGAAAAAAAAATAGAATAAGCTATAATGGAACATCTTATAATTTGTCCCTTTTTTAATGAAAAGGGTTTTAGCATGTGTCCTGTACTGCAGAGACATTTTTAAGATCTTTGCGCCATAGCAAGGTTGGAACCTTCAATCCTCTGCCTATATGACTAACACACAAATCTTCGGCTTTACCACCTGGTTTAAGAACTGATGGCCATCAAATGTTAAAAAGTATTCAAAATTATTATCAACTAAAAGTTAAGTATCAACTTAAAGACTAAAAAAAGTTGAAATTTGCACTTAATTTTAGACCAAAATTTTAAAATAAAAAAAGTCAAACTAAATTTCTTCTTAAATTAATTTGATTGCATTTTTGGATCTTGTCACTTTAATGATCAATAGATCATAAATTTTACTTGAAAAATTTTTTTAGTAATATTTTTGATCAAAAAAGGAAAAAAATTTAAAAACAAAAATCGATCATTATTTTTACATTAAATTAGATCAAAAAATTTACAGCTATTAAAAAATAATTTCACAGTTAATTCTCGAGCATCTGGTCTGGCTAGAATAATTGACTTAATTTTTTAATTCATTAATTTCTTTTTCAATTAAATTAAGATTCAAAAAATTTGTAATTTTATTTAAAAAAGAAATTGAATTATGTAAAAATCATGAAATTGACAGGACTCCACTTAGGGACATACGGAACAAAATCTGGAATGGAATAGTCCGTTAACTTCATGTAGGCAAATTGTTGGAAAAGTCTGAAGAAAATTTTTGAGTAAGAAAAAAAGCCCTTCAATGGGCACCTCAAGGGTAACATAAGGTATGATGACGAGCAGTAACATGGAGAATTAGGTAAGGAAAAAATTAACTTTTTAGATTAAAATTGTCTAAAATAATAAAATGCTATTCAAAGCCCTGAAAAAATCATTTTTAAAAACTTTGTCCTATTGATTGCTTCTTGATTTTAAATAAACCCAAAAATGAAGCAGATTCTGAAAGAAAATAATAAGACCAAAGCTAAGCCAGTTCCAAGTACCAATAAAAGCAGCAGATTCAAGCATATTGAATTCATTCTTTATTAGAGTACTTGATTAATTTTTGATGTACAGATTGGATCTTTACATTAAAAGAAAAATATGCCTGAAAATAGAATTTGGATTATTTTGCTAGCAATTTTTGATTACATCATATTTTTTACTTTTTTGAACTACCTTAAGCTTATGTCTAAAAAGCATAAACAAAAATTTTTGTTGTCAGATAAGATTAAAAATTAATGAGGAAATTTGAACCACTAAGACTCTTGAAAAAACATCTGATTTTCAAGTCAACATGTCATTCATTTCTTCTAGTTAAAGTCCATACATCATTTGTTTTTGTTTAATAAATAAATCTTTAATTAAAATAATTTTTAACAAATGAATGATTTATCTCGACTCGTTGAAAATTAATTTTCTAATTATGTAATAATATCTAAAGAAAATAATCCCTAAAAAATGATAAAATTCCAAGCATCGATATATTTTATCTAATTTTATGATTAATAACTTTTAAATGAGCCAAATTTGAAGGAAACAAAAGTTTCAATTTATCTTCTTTTACAAGCTAAAAAACTTTTGAAAGGGTTGTATTTCTAAAAAAAAATTATTTATCAATTAAATAATTACTTTTGATTTCTAATGATTTGGATGTTGTTTTACATCAAATTGAAGTAAATATTTTTTGAGTTCAAACGCCAATTTAAGCCTAAAGAAGATCAAAATTAATTTATCAAAAAAAAAAATACTTCAAAAACTCTATCTTTAAAATTTAGTTCAATGAAAATTGTAAAAATAAATTTTTATTCAATAAAACTGAGTTTTTAATTATGTTCACTTCCGTACACATTTAAATCAAGTCTTCCATTTTTATTCAGTTGATCAATAGAGCTACTTGCTCTTTTCCAAAGTTTAATATTTTACCATCATGGTAAATTTTTGTTTTGAAAATAAATTTGATCTGCTTTTATTTTAATCATAAAAAAATTTCAGTGAAGCGTTTAACTTGTCTAGAATTTTTGATTATTTTAAAAAAATTGAAAAGCTCTATAATATCGATATCCCAAATTTTGAATAAAAAAAACCCATATTATAAATTTTTCTCCCCAATTTTTAAATTAATTACCCCTTTTGAATTATAAATTAAGATTTACACCTGATTTAATAAAACATTATTTTTTTTTAATACTGACCCCAATGAAATTAAAACGACACCTAATTTATTAAAATTAAACCAATTTTTTTGACACTTAAAAAATCCTATCTAAGAAATTGAAATTAATAAATGTTCCATTAATCAAAAATGTTTAGTTCTGCAAGTATTCTAGAAAATAACTTTAACGATACAAGCAATGACGCTGATGACGTTTCAAAAAATAAAAGAAGTACAGCAAAGACTTTCGATTGTGTTCATGAATGTAAATTGTAGAAAGAATTCAAAAGACTGGTCAAAAATTTACATTTTGAAAATGTCCGCTGGAATAAATTGATTTCGATTAACCCACATACAAATGTAAATTTAACAAAAAAGGCTGCAAAAAATCATTTTATTTCAAAGTTAAAAATGGTGAAACAAATGGTTCAGTTTATGTTTCAGACAATCAACATTCAAATCATTCAAACGATGAAAATTCTGCTGCTCTTCTTCTTCAGACAAAAGAAAAAAATCTGTATTTTCGATCAATTGGACGGACCAAAAAGATTAGTTACACAAGAAATGTGAAAAATGTGAAATGACCAAGAGAAGATACCGGGCTTGTCCAATTAAATGTGGTAAAAAATAATATTTTTTGTGGTAGAAATAAAAAAAAAATTTTTTTTAATACTTTTGGTATTTTTCTAATTAATTTGGTGTGAATGTGAAAAAAAAGTGTCATTTTATTTTTATTTTTTTCTCATTAATTGGTGTAATTCCAATAAAATTGGGTTAAAAAATTTAATTTTGGTGTATTTTATTCAATGTTTGGGGTAAATAAAAAAAATAAGTTAGAATACTTAGAATTAAAAATCTGAAAATTTTAAATTAGTTGAATTTTAATTTTTAAATTTCAAATTGCTCATTATTTTTGTCAATTCATCGATATTCCTGAAACATTATCCATTTTAATTGGCATATAATTTACGTAGAAGCTAATTTCTTAATCGGAATATCAATATTGAAAAAGTTCATATAAAAAATTGAAATCAACAATAAGTGTTGGCAATTAAGCTTTTGTACTTTTGAATATTGGAGTAATCACCTGTAAACATATTATCAGTATTGCTTATGAATTACCGCTAAAAGTTTTTCCAGCAGTCGATTTGAGCATTGAAAAAATACCAAAGTCCTACCAGCTCTAGAAAAAAATTCAGTTAGTCCATTAAATCCATAATTAGCATCAAATGTACAAACTGTTGAGAATTCACTGGAAACAACTATTAAATTAAATGAACTTACAAGAATTGCATCTCAATCAACAACGGCATTGTGAAATTTCATACAAAACTTCCAATAAAAAAATAAAAAAATTTTTATAACTTTTGTTCTAAAAGTCAAAAACTTGTTCTGTAAATGAAACAAAGTGAAACAACTTTTGTTTCATCTACTGCGGAAGTCTGCAAAATCAGCAAAATTCCACACTATTTAAAAGTATTAAAAATTAATTTGCAAATATTTTAATAAATAAAAAAAAAATAAATTGATTTTTTCTACTTTATTATTTTTTTTCTATGAATTATTTTGTGTATTTTTTATATATTTTTTATTAATAAATTACGTACGAAAAAATATTCTAGCACTTATATAAATTATATGCCATTATAATTGAGCATTATAAGTTGGTAGGATTATTTTTTTCTAAAAAATTAGTCTTTTTTGCATTTATGCTGCTAAATTTACGGCAAACGTAATTTAAAAATAAAGAAAATTCAACCAAATTTAAAAATTATTTTCCTATAACTCTTAGATGACTTAGATTTTGAAAAAAAATTAACAAATATAGAAAAATTTACAAAAAAGATAAATTTTTTTTTTGTGATAAAGTTTAAAAAAATTTATAATCTAAGGTTCCAGAAATTCAAAACTTAAGTGCTATCTGAATTTCTAATTTTTGACTTAAAATTCGTAAACTACGTCCTTTGAAACCCTAGATTTCATTTTTTTTGGGGGACAAAAAAAAAAAATTTATAGACAGGTGTCTAAAAAGAACTAACCCTTTAAAAAGTTGTAGATCTTTCAGACTCAATTACTCAAAGATTAAATTATTTTTTTAATCTTTTTTTAAATTATATATATATTGTGAAAGAGCATAAAATCTTCTACACCCTGGTATATAAAATATAATTAAAATACTTAAAATTTAAATCAAATCACATGATTTTAATACTTTATTTAAATAAAATAAAACATAAATTCAAAAAAGTAAAACCATAGATTTGTTCAGAATTTTGTCTAGTTTTGTTTAAAAAAAAAGTTGTTTATTAAGTAATCCCTGGGACTCGAACGATTAAACTTAAAAAAAGTATTCTTTTTGGCTTTTTTTCAATAATAAAAATTTTCACCCTTTTTTTCAAACAAAACTATACATTGAGTATTTGAATTTCATTAAAAACTCAAATTTTAAGGGTGACAAAATTTTATTTTAAACACTAAGTTACTTGGTGGAACATAAAAAAAATTCAGAGCCTGACTCTCCATGCAGTTGATTATACAAAAGAAAGCCGGTTATTGAAATGTTAATTTTTTTTTAGATTTCCTATGAAAATTTACGTTAAACTGTTCAAGAATTTTTAAATTTTGATTGTGTTTTAAATAAAGATAATTAAGGAATGTTCTTTTTTTTATTAAAATGCCTTTAAATTTTATTTCGTAAAAATGATTGTTAAAGGTCAGTAAGACATTTTTCCTAGATAAACTAGAGACTATTTTGGATATCAAATAGGTGAGCTTTTTGCAGGATCTTGATCTTAGGGTCTGAAATTTTGCATCTTGTTTTTTCTCAAAAAAACCCTACCATCGCTTACAGAAGCCTTTTATTCTATCTACATCATGTTTTTTTAAAGAGAAAAAATTATTAATTTTTAGAAATTTTTTGAAATTTTGAAATTATTTGAATTTATTCATTAAGTCATTTTAATTTTTGCAGTGCATTGATACAAATGATGATAAATCGACTTTCTACTGAAGTTTTTTTCGAAAGGAATCTTGCTTAACTAGGTTCATTCACTGTTAAATGAAAGTGCATTTTTAAAGATTCCTCAGAATTTCGCGATAGATTTATCTAGCTAAAAATCGTTTAAAAAACAAACTGTTACCTATCTTTATTATTCAAAGTATAAAATTTATTCTAATACAAAAATAATTGAAAGAACAATTAATTCCATTGAGATACCAAGCTCTAAAACTGAGATTTTATTCAATTTCGACCAATATTGGAAGTTGAATATCTGATTAAAGAAAAAACCAAAACCTTAATTTTTTGTCCCTAAATAAACTCATATCATCTTTCTTTCGAAATAAATAAATAAAAAATATTTTTGATAATTTATTTCGTACCTCTACCAGACATACTTTCCAGATCACTTTTTTGGGTTTTCCAGAACTTGAAAATAAAACAAAAATCGTAAACTCTAACCTAAAAATTTATGTAAATTTTTTATAGAAAAAATTGTTAGGCTAATTTCTTAACTAAGATTTACCATTTGAGGCTCCTTAAAATTTTAGAATGCTTCTATTATTAGAAATAGACTTTTTTCCATTTGGATAATTACCATTAATCAGACTTGTTTGTAAAAAATCAAATTAGCAAAATTCTTTAAAAAAAAATTTTTTTTATTTAATTCATTTTTTTGATTTTTATTCCGAAATTAATAATATTAACAAAATAGCATTGATTAGAGTTTGCCCAAAGCTATTCTTTTGACACAATTTAAGCTTTCCTTAGTCAGAACATGAACTATTTTTTACAATAAAATAACGCCAGAAATAATAAACTCTTTAATTAAGTTATTCGGTTTTTAAAGGCCCAAATTTAATCGAGTTTTATCGTCCTTTGAGAATTCAGTTTTGGTTTTTTTTATTTCTCAAAAGAATAAAAAAAACTTTTCTTCTTTTCAATTTCTCATTAATTTTTTACAAAAAATAGATATAATTTTTAGGCAACGTGAAGTTCATGATCACATGATCAATACTTGATTAATAAAAATCTCAATAAAATTATGAAAAAAGTTTTTTTGTTTCTTTTTTTAATTATAAACATTAAATGTTTAGTATTTAAAATTAAAAAAAATTGTTCCGATTGATCTTTATTTGGGTATTGAGGAAATCAAATAGAAATTGAACAAAAATTCTTCCTTTTTTGATTAATTAAAATCAAAGTTGTTAAAAAATGCATTAAAAAATACTGCAAAAAAGTGCAACAAACAGACTTTGTTGTACTATTTTTAGCCAAAATAAATTCTTTCAATAAATTCTTTTAAATTTAAATCTAATTGATGTTTTATTTTTGTCTTATTTTTGCATGAGAAAATTATTCTAGTTATGTTACAGTATTTTTTTAAGTTTATTTTTTTAACTTTAATTTTAAGATGGAAGATTTTTCGTTCAATTTGTATTTGAATTTCACAACGCCTCTAATTGATTCTTCTAAAATTTTTGTTTGAAAATTTTGAAATATTTAAAATATTAATTAACATTTGATTTTAACTTAAGATCTCCTAGTTAAAGA
The DNA here is from genome assembly GCA_010279815.1 of Brachionus plicatilis. NCBI lineage: Eukaryota > Metazoa > Rotifera > Eurotatoria > Ploima > Brachionidae > Brachionus > Brachionus plicatilis. Next base: position 386,692 of record QEOQ01000697.1, read on the forward strand.
TCAAAAAAATTATGTTTAATAAAATTAAGTCTTTTTTGTCTAAAATTGATTAAAAAGTTTTTTTTCCAAACTAGTAATTTTTATTTGAAATTTACATTTGATCATGAACATCAATTCGCTTAAATTTAAATTAATAAAAATATAATAATTAGTAGGGTTGTTAAACGCTCTAAATTTTGAAACATTAAATTTTTTTTTATTTCATAATTAAAAAATAAAACTTCGATATGCCTACATTATTTTAAATTTCTTACTTGAAGGCAAAATTTCAATCTTTTTATTTTCTCTGATTGAAATTAAAACTTCAAGATTAAAATTTAATATCTTGAAGTAAAAATTTCAAGCAATTTTTCTACAAAAAAAGACTTGAAAAATAGTTTCAATTCAAAAAATTTCAAATGTCTAATTTTTAAATTTCGAATCGTACAAATAATAATATATTTACAAAAATATCAAATTAAACTTCTTTAAAGCAATTTTTTATTTTTTTGATTTATAAATAGAAAAACTATTAAAAATGCTTACCGATAGAACAAATTCTACTAATGCCGAAACCCCAACGTCTTTTAACCAAAAAAAGCGAAAAGAAATTGAACCAAGATCTTTGGTATGGTTGCATTGTGCGTCTAAGACACATAGAGGTTTAGAAAAATGCAGGATTTGTTTAAAAGAAATAACTTTTAATAAGAAATAAGTATGTGAATTAATTTATTGTGTAACAGCAACCTCAGTAATTTCAGCAATGCAGGTTTAGTTCAAAATGACCAAAGAAATCGGATGGTACCGTCTGCTTTAAATATGCTCAATTTTATTATGAAAAACAAATTTTAAACTTGTTTAAATTTTCAATTCAATTTAAGTACTCTCAAGTTCAAAATTTTTAAATTATGATTTCCTTTATTTATAAATCGATTTTCTAATATCGAAAATTTTTGTGTTAAATTAATTTTCCAATTTAATAAACTACACAATAAGAAAATTTGATATTTCACGGTTTAAATTTTTCAAAAAACTAGTTATAATAATCTATTTTATACAAATTTGAAGAAAACATAGTTAACTGACACAATAGCAAGCGTATTTTAATGTTGGTGGTTCTATCTTGATCCAGAAACGCTTTTTCTTTTACTCTTTTACTTTTACTTAAATTACTTAATTCCAATTTTCATCATCCCTCTTAGTATTAGAAAGCTGAATATCATTTAACAGTTGTTGGCAAAATGTAATTTATTGTACATTATTATATTTTAAAATTTTTACATTTTTGAGAGAAGAAAAAAAAATCTCAAAATCAAAAAATCTAAAAAAATTTTCATTCAAGAAAAGTAATAATAAATTCGCAATTACTTAAAAAGGAGTTTTAGAAAAATTTAAATGTAAAAACCAAGGATAATTTTTTGAAAATCCCTTTTAATTAATTGCGAATTTATTATTACTTTTCTTGAATGAAAATTTTTTTAGATTTTTTGAATTTGAGATTTTTTTTTCTTCTCTCAAAAATGTAAAAATGTAAAAATATAAAAATGTACAATAAATAACATTTTGCCCAGTTGTTAGGTTTGTTCAAAAGTTTGACAAGTAGAGAACAATTATTTTCAAAATTTTTCAAATAAATTTGATAAAGCCGAGTCGCTTTAATTCGACCTACCTTCATCCCTAAGTCTTTTCAAATTCATTTAAATAGTTTTTTCTTTAAAAACTTTTGCTTTAGTGATAATTGAAATTCTTTTGATGCATATTAACAAATACTAAATTTATAAAAATGGAAAACAGAGCGTAGATAGTTGTTTTTAAACTAGAAATATTATCCTAAATATCATCATAGCACAAACCCAAAGTCAAAATTTAAAAAAAAATAAGTTTTTCATGCTTACAATATTAACCTAAAAATTATTTTTTTACAACGCACTTTTTCAATGTTATTTCAACATTGGATACATTTTGTAATTCAAACACAAAAAATTAAACCATATACAGTGCTGCTACGATACCTTGAATTCACCATATTTTACGTAAATTTTGATAAATTCACGATATTTGACCATATTTAGCGTATTTATGGTAATCTAAAACAGGACATTTTTGGTAAAATAACGATAATTATTGTAAAATTCAGTGAAAAAAAAGTTTCTAAAATTTCTCGAAAAAAATGTATTTTAATGAAAAAAAATTTTTTTTTTGAATTTTTATAAAAAGGAAAAAAATTAAAATTTGATTGAATATTTTGACGAAAATTGACGTAAATTTCGGGAAATTTTTGTTAAAAAAGGTGAAAAATGGAAAAATGGAAAAAATTCAACAAAAAAATATTTATATATTCTTTTTTTTTAAACAAATTATGAAAAATTAAAAAAAAAAGTCCGGACTTGGACTTTGGGACTTTAAACAACTCTGATTTATATATTTCTTACATTTTTCAACCGTCAAAGTTTTTTGAAAACCATTTATTGCTAAATCCACAAAATTCTGATTGAATATCTTTTTTTAATACAGCTCTTTATGTATAATTTTTGTATTAATAAAAAAATTTTATATGTTCGTACTTAAAATTTTCAATTACCGATCTGGGAAAACTAATAAATATGAAATTTATTTTAAAGGATCCACATTCAAAGAAGCTTGGGACATGGCAGCAAATAGCTTAAAAGCAATAAAAGCTAGAAAATAAAATCTGTTTTGTAAATAATATTAAAATATTAAAATAATAATTTGTTAAAGTAATAATTTTAAAAAAAAACAAAAAAAGAATTTTTTTTATGATGATTGTAAAGATTAACTCTTCCTTTTTTTAGACTTCTTTAAAACTCACTCTTGTTTTGTTTCGAATAAATTAAATTAAATGAGTTAAATAATTTTAAAAATTCAAAATTTTCTTGCTAAATAGATCAAATGGGTTAAAAGAGTTAAAATTCTGTTTTTGGGGTTAAATTTCTGGCCAATTATATAAAATTTTAGGGGTAACCGGTATAACCCCTTTGACCCTTTTGAGCCTCACATAATTAACCGCGGAGCTAAAAGGGGTTATTCAAAAATTTCGGGAAAATTAGGTGACTATTTTTGAAGTTTCTGAACAAAATGGGTGCGAAATAAGCAATAAAAAAAATATGGTCACCCGGTTAGACTAGGTTTAAACAAATTAAAGTATAAACAAATTAAAGTATAAATATAATCCATATGTCAAGTTTATTTTCATATCTAAAATTTTAAAGCATTTTATTGAACTTTAATAGATTAGAATTTTTTAGAGAAAAAAAATTTAATGTTTTTTAAATTTATTATTTGTTTGTTTTAGTGGAAAAAATAAATTAATTTTATTTTGAATGAATGTATTAAAAATTCATGAATTTGAAAATCTGAATTGTTTAAATTACTGACTATTTTTGTTAAATAAATTAGATATCAACCATTATTAAACATAACATGTCTAGTAATGTTTAGTATCTATTTCTTAAAAATTATCAAAATAATTAGATCAATTAAGTTTTAAGTTTTAACTTTAATTTGTTATACATTTCTTTGTCTTTTAGAATAGATGAATCAGAAAGCTTGAATGAAAAAAAGGCACTATGATCTAATATAAACATAAAACTTTTAAAAGTCTTTTGATAAGTTATCTTATGTTGACAAGTATAATTTCCTATTAAATGATCAACACTATCGACTACTTTTTTTTTATTATTTTTCATTTGATCACCGCTTTTTATGCAAAAAAAAAATAAGCATCAAAAGTATAAAAAAGGTTTTGTCCTCTAAAGATTGGTTTATTATTATCGAAATTTTTTTTTGCCCATATTTCTCTAAAAGATTTAAATTTGAATTTCTGTAATAACTCCCCTGAATAATTTTAATTATTTTACCACTTGAAAAAATTACAAATTTTAAAACATTAATTTTTTTTGTCTTAAAAACTTTTTATTAACATCATTTAAAAAAATTCAAGCCTATTAAAGTTAATTAAAAAAGGATTTTATAAAGTTTTATAAATGTCGTATAGAATAAGCAAAATTAATTGTTTAGCTTACATTAAATAAATCTTTATTAAGTTGTGTGTTGGATGCCAGCAAAAGAAAACTAAAAAAATAATAGTTGTGCAACCATATGCGTGGGTGGCATGCAAGAAATTCTTTTCAAATTTGTAAACAAAAACTTATTAAATTTGAATCCCTAGATTTAAGCATTGAAAAATCTTTAAGAAAGATTAATGGCCTTCATTCCATTTCTGGTGGCCAAGGGTTCATGAAATGTAACTGTGTTGGTAAATGTCAGAAAAACTGTACTTTGGAAAAAATGGAGTTTATTGTGATTCAAAATACCATAGAAATAAATTTTTTTTTTTTTTTTAATTTTTTATCGAAATAAATTTTTTATGATTGTCAAATTTTTTGAAAATTTTTCTTAAATCATATTAATTTAAATTAAATAACATAATATAATTAATAATTTTTTCCTTTATTTTTAAAAAAAAATTTTTCATTCAAAACTTCAATTTGCCGAATAAGTTCAATTTAATGTTTTGAAAGTCTTACTTGCCTCGGCCACGCACTCGTGAAGACCGTTTCCCTGTTTTCTACAGTTCCCATAGTTTACTAAAATTTTTTTGAAAAATGTTTTTTTGCTCCATATTATATCCTAAAATAATTTTAATATTTCGTAGCTCAACAAACATTGAAGCAAACAATAGAAACAAAGGAGTCTGGAGAAGTTGAAAGAAAATCCTATTAAAGCAGCTAAGTAAGGAAGTGATTCAATATTTATTTAATGTGGAATGATCTTGGAATTGTTTTATGTTTGACGGAACGCGTGATAATTTCTTAAGTTTGCCAACACAAAAAAGGATGGAAAAAAAATCTTCAAAAACCTAAGAAGATTAATTACAGCAGTGATTTGAGATCAGGAAATTTCATCAATTTTCCTAAATAAACGAAATTTTATTTAAAATAATGCTATTAATCGGAAATTTTCGAAAATTTACCTTTTTCAAAATTGGCAAAATGTTTTAAGTTTCGTTATTCTAAGGTGCATTTAAGGCAAAACTACGTCACTACTCTGGGATTCTAAATTTTTTTGCATATTCGTGTTCCCCATGTATAATAACCCATGTTTGGTGTTTTTTTTATGTTTCTACCTATTTCAGGTAAAAAGTTAATTAACTTTGAAAAAAGGAGTTTTTTGAGGCATAGCAACATTAAAAACCCTTTTTTCTCCCAAAAATACTCCGATTTGTATATTTTTTTTTTCATTTTCTGATTTTAAATGCTTTAAATTTTATTATTCTTGATTAAAAAATAAAAAATATTTTTAATTTACCTGTTTTTTTTTTACTTTTATACCTTTTTTTTCACAAAAAAGAGAGCCGAGCTTCGTTGGCAGGTGAATATATCTAATATTGTATATCAGTAGATAGATCTACTCAATACGCACAAACTAATGAAGAGCTTTTTTTTATATGATTCCTACTTGCCAAGATATTTGCCTTTTACTAGCAGCTGTTTTTGAGAAAAAATTCAAATTTTTAATTTTTCAGTCTTATATAACTAAATTTTTGACTTATGTCATTAAAAATCATTTTCTTTTAATCTTAATAACTAAATTAATTAGAATTTAAAATTGAAAATGAAAAAGCAAAAACAGCATTAAAGAAAATTGCTCCAGCAGAGGCTTGCAGCCGAGCATATTCAGGAGGTAGTGAATATTGAACCAAGATCTTTACCAACATCGTCGACTCTTATTTCTATTGCGTCATCTACTAATGAACTTGCTGATACTTCTGCTTATACAACTGTAAGCATTGATTCTGTCCACATGATAGCTGAACTGTGCAATTCTATTCTCAATATTGATTGTACTCAACGTTCGCTAAGTGTCTTAATTTATGCTATCTTAAAGTATGCTTTAATTCTTAATTTATTTTCTTTTTCATATTTCTTTAATCAAATGTTGAAGACATTTTAATGTGCCAAAAAGGGATGCTGATTCATTTTTGTCAGACATCACCTTGAATTCGGTTAAAACATGTAAATTACATTATGATACATTTGTTGCTGATAATGATGACATGATTCTTAATGATGGAAGAGGTGGTAAGCATGAACCAACTATGCCTACGATTATTGAAGACATAGCTGGAAACTTGAATGAAAGGGACTAAATAACTATTTTCTTAATTTAATGTTTAAAAAAAAAATTTTTCTCAAAAACAGCTGCTAGTAAAAGGCAAATATCTTGGCAAGTAGGAATCATATAAAAAAAAGCTCTTCATTAGTTTGTGCGTATTGAGTAGATCTATCTACTGATATACAATATTAGATATATTCACCTGCCAACGAAGCTCGGCTCTCTTTTTTGTGAAAAAAAAGGTATAAAAGTAAAAAAAAAACAGGTAAATTAAAAATATTTTTTATTTTTTAATCAAGAATAATAAAATTTAAAGCATTTAAAATCAGAAAATGAAAAAAAAAATATACAAATCGGAGTATTTTTGGGAGAAAAAAGGGTTTTTAATGTTGCTATGCCTCAAAAAACTCCTTTTTTCAAAGTTAATTAACTTTTTACCTGAAATAGGTAGAAACATAAAAAAAACACCAAACATGGGTTATTATACATGGGGAACACGAATATGTAAAAAAATTTAGAATCCCAGAGTAGTGACGTAGTTTTGCCTTAAATGCACCTTAAGTAAATTATCATTAATTTAGTAAAATTGATAAAAAATTCTCATCTCACATCACTACTGTTTATTCCTCAATCGAAAAAAGAATATTAGAAAAATAAAAAAATAATTAATAACATTTAATTTTTAAATCTAACAGATATAAATTTTTTGAGGATATCTTAAAAGTCAAATTAAATATTTTTTTAAATAAATTGTAACTTTATTTATTTCGTTTCTCTGTGCCCTTGCAAAATTTGGCTTCTTCAGCTTAATAAAAATAACATTAAAAAAATTTAAATTAAATCAATAAAAATGAAATGAAGAAAAAAAATTATAAAATAAATTGAAATAAGTAATCATTGTTGCTGCATGTTTGGGTAATCTACGCTTCAGGAAAGAAATAAGAAATGAATTAAAATATAATTAAGAATGAAATTTATTCCAAGAAACTTGGTTCCTTTTTGTCTAGTGATTTTATTTCCATTTTATTAGATAGGAAAAGATTATGATCGTGATCGTTCAGGAAAATACTTTGTGAAGCCATTGCTATAAATCAAAAATATGGTGGAAACTGAAGTTAATAGTAATAATTAAATAATAATTTTCAAAAATTATTTTTTAAAATTGATTTAGTTTATGTTATTGTTTTATTAAAAAATTTAACGCAGGAGTTTATTTTTAAGGTAAGCATTAAATACTAATCTTATTTTTTTTTATTTCTGTAAAACTCTGCAAAAATATTTGTATTTTCATATTATGTGATATTATTAAAAAAATAATTTCATCGTATTGTAAAGCACCTCTATTAAATAATATAAATTAAAAAAATTGCAAAAAAATTAAATTAATAAATTGAAATAAGGATGATAAGTAAAACTTTTCTTCAAAATTATGACACCAGGATTTCATTTTTAAACCTTGAATAATTTTTAGTTTATTTCTTCATCATAAATATCCACTAAAAAGAATCTTGTATCTTTTTAGTTTTGACATTTTTTTTTTAATTAAAGGAGAACATGCTTAGAAAAAGAAAAAAGATTAAACAATTTCAAATTTTACAATAAAAAATAATTTCATTTTCAATTTGTTGTGTTTGTTTGTTTGTTTAATTTTTTTTTGTACCACTTTTTAAATGTTTAATAAAAGATCAAAAAGAAGCTGTACATAGAAACACTTTTAGACTATTGCGTAAAGAAAATCTAATAAATGAAAAACAAACAAAAAAAGAAAAAAGTTTAAGCGGGATTTTACGAAAATTTACCATATCTATTTTTTTTATGAAAAAAAGCTTTTAAATAATTAAATCAACAAAATTAAAAGAAAAGCGTTAAAAAGACCATTTTTGTCCCTTTTAAAATCCTCAAAATAACAAGTAATTTTATGAAATTTATGTAAAATTACTTTCGAATAAAGTAATAAATTCTAAATAAAATTTGCAAGAATTAAAATGTCTAGTTAGTTTCCGATCAATTCTTAATTTTGAGAGTATCTTCTATTATCTAGCATGTTTTAATTAAAAATTTAATTGATTTTTTTAATTAATTGTATAATGACAATTACGGTGGCGCCACTAGTCATACTCCTTTTTAAAAATCATGTCTTTATCTTCCTACTTCAAATAAAGCAAATTTAAAAAATTTAAAATGTTGATTTAATTAAATATTTTATTGTAAATAATTTTAACAATTGCCAAATCTCAATAAAATGCCTGACTTGAACACAAGAATTATTCTTTTTAAAATTAAAATTTAATTTGATTAAATATCCTCACAATATTTTAGCTGTGATTTTTTTCCTGTCAGGAGTTTTTTTTAACCATCCTAACAGAATAAAAAAAAAATTAGAAAATTTTTAATACTGACTTGACGTCATTTAATTTCTAACCAAACAACAAATATCTAATTAATAAAATAACAATCAGTTAGCATTTTTTAATTTCATTTAATATCATTTTTTGATTAAACAACTTTTGAATATTTGAATAAAAAATCAAAAAATAAATTTTTTTTTTTAAATTTTAGTTTAGTATAGAAAAAAGGGAAAGGCATATACTCGTGATTCTAAAGAATTTTTCGATTTGACATTTTTGACAATAAAGCTAATTAAGATTCTTTGTTTTGCTTCTAATACTAATATATTTTTCACGTTAACCTACGTAAGTTTTAAATTATTGTGCTTATGAATCCAAAATTACATCTATTGACAATAAAAAAAAAGAATCCTTTTAAAAACTTTTTATCCTTTAAAAACTTAAAAACCATAAAGAGTCTTAAAAAAAAGAATGTACTATTTGTACTTTTTGACAAAAAAACACCATAAAGGACGTACTTTTTGTACTTTTTATATTAAGTCAAAGTTAGTTTCTACCCAAAATGTAATGTAACTACATCTATTGTCAATAGCTCCAAAATTAAATCAAATTAAAAAATTGCCACAGGAAAAAATTTTTTTTTGTTGACAAGACGTAAATAATTTTTACATTTTCATATTTTTATATTTTTTTTGCAAAAATAAATTTTTTTTTTCATTTTGACTACTGCCAACAAAAGTAAAATTTAATAAAATAAATTAAATAAATTTTTTTTACTAATTTTCTCAAATATTGCACAAAAAATAGCGAAATTAATTATTTTCTATAACATAAACTACTGTTAGTTTGAAAACTATTAAAATTAAAAAGAAATTTTTGAGTCCGTAATGTTTCATAGCATTATTTTTTTCATAGCATAAAAAATTTCATAGCAGACAAAAAAAAATTCATAGCAAAAGCATTTTGTTTCATAGCTATTTTTTTTTTTTCATAGCACAAAAATTCATAGCATTTAAAATTTGATTGCTAAAAAAATATTACAATTATTACAATTTGATGACATAAAAATGAATAAACGCTTTATAAAGGAAAATGCAAATAATTCACCGTCGATCAGGCGGTTAAGATCTGGTCTAACAATTCAACCTAAAGAAATTGCCACAATTCCTTCTGAAATTATAAACGAGCAATCTAGTGTTCTTTTATCAAATACTGATGAGCAATTTTTTATTTATCGTACAAATGAATGTAATGAAAATAAAGATCCGGATAGTGATAAATCTGATGATGATAATGATCTGGCTGACAATCAGGAGAATGATACATCTGACGAAGATGATCTGAGTGTTGACGATACTAGTGAATCTGACAGTGATGAAGATGGAGAATTTTACATTGCCTTGACTGAAGAGATAAATAAACTTTGTATTACTACTAAAGATTTTTATTTGTCAAAAACCATTCGTAATGGCCAAAAATTGTGTTCATTTGGATATTACTATACAAAAGAGAGGACTACAAAAAAAGGCTTTATTCATTGGAAATGTGAAGATACTTTGAAATGCAGTGGTCGGGCACATTCTGAGGGCGAAGATGTTGAAATTACAATTGCTCATTCACATAAACCTGATATCGCTAGAAAGTACAAATTAATCAATGATGAAAAAATAAAAGAATTGGCTATTAAATCTAAAGACAACCCTAGAGATATCCTAATCGAGACTCAAAAATGTGATGATGAAGACGTAGTGCTCAAATCAAGTTATAACAATGTAAGACAGGTTATTTCTAGAGTAAGACAAAATAAAGCAGGCTATGGTAAGAACGCAAAAGACCTGTCACACATTGTTATACCGGATAATTTACGATTTACATATAGAAATCAATTATTTGTTTACTCAGATACAGGTCCGTCTGATGAAAATCGTATTCTTTTATTTACAACAGAAGACAACTTGCGTTTACTTGAAAAGTATCGTGATTGGTACTGCGATGGAACTTTTGATATAAGTCCTGTGCTGTTTAAACAATTATATTCAATTCACGTTGTTGTTAATAACAAAGACTTGCCTTTAGTTTATGCATTGCTACCAAATAAGAAGCAGTCGAGTTATACTAAATTATTTCGTCTTATCAAGTCATTTACAACCAAAGAGCCTAAATCAATTAATGTAGATTTTGAAAAAGCTGTTTTCAATTCAGTAAAAACTGTATTCAAAGGTATTCATGTATATGGTTGTTTTTTTCATCTTACTCAAAACTTTTGGCGTAAAATGATTAAGATTCCAGGATTTTTGGATAATTATTATAAGAAAGAGAGCAAATTTAAAGAAGCTTTTATGATGCACAAAGCTTTATGCTATGTACCTGAATCTGACGTTGTATATGTGTTTAAACAACTCAAGTCTCAATTAGATAAATCTTTCGATCCGTTCTTTAAATACATTGAAAAGTATTACATAGGCAAGAAAAAAAAAGTAGCTCGTTATCAAATTCCCACTTGGAATTTGTACAATCGTGTTTTAGAAGAGTTGCCAAGAACAAATAATAGTGTCGAATCTTGGCACAATGCTTTTACAACTAATGAAAAAAAACATCTAAATATCAATGCTCTGGTAGAGAAGATGAGACTTGAGCAATCAAATACCGAAAATAATTATACGCGAATTAGAAGTGGACATTTATTTGATAGAGATGTTGATCAAATAAAAACCGACAAGCGTATATTCAATGTTGTATCTAATTATTCAAAAGTCGATTGCTTGGAATATTTAAAGAATATTAGTTTAAACACAATTAACTAATTTTTTATTTTTTAATTAATCTTAATTGACATGTATCTCACTTTCATATGAACTATATTTGAATAAATAAATTTTTTTGTGCTATGTATAATATGCTATGAATTTTAATGCTATGATAATTTACCTGTATGCTATGAAAGAAAATAAAGTGCTATGAAAATTTACCTGTATGCTATGAAAAAAAATAATGCTATGAATTAATACATGCTATGAAATAAGCCAGTCCCAAATTTTTTTATCATTTTTCCATGTTAATCAAAGTCAAATGATATTTTTGTATTTTAAAAATATTCTTTACCGAAATTAAAAAATTTACAATCCAAAAAAATTTACAAAGAAAACATTGAATTTTCAAAGTAAGAATTCCTTACTTTGAAAATTCAATGTTTTCTTGTTTTCGTATTGTCTTTTCTTACTAAGAAAAAACAATAATACTTTTTACAGCTGAATTTTTTGGAAACATTAACATTTGTTCATATCAAGAAAATTAAAATTCTTCTTGTTCTTTTGGTTTTTAAAATTTTTGAATATTAATCCAAATAAATTAAAAAAATCAAATTTTAATCTTATATTACCTTTTTTTGAAAATCAAAAAAATTTCTAACAACAGACAATATTTTGTTTAATCAGCGTTGAATTCTAATTTTGTACACGATCAAAAACACTCTATTTTAAATTCTAGCTTTTGTGTTCTTAGTTTGTTTTTTTCCAAGAATGACTGATGAAATAAAATTAGTTACTTAATAAAGACAAAAGAGAAATATTCATTTTTGAAAAATCAGAATTTTTAAAAATAGGAATGCGTTTTTCATTTAAATAAATGAAATTGAATATTTGAGTAGATATTTTGAACATGTTTATTAAAAATTTCCGTTTAAAACTAATTAGTCAATAGTGCATTTTATATTTTTGATAAGAAAATAATTGTTATAATTTTTATACTATTAAAAAATTTTAGAGTTGCCAACTTGAAAGTAACACTTAAAATTTTCTAAAAAAGTTCCAGTAATTATCAAGAAAACTCAAGTGATATCTGAATTTTTAATTTTTGACCTAAAATTCGTAAATTAACTAACGTCCTTTGAACTTTTAAATTTTATTATTTATTTAGATACTCAAAAAAAAAAATTAACCCTTTAAGAAAAAAAAAAAAAAAAGTTGTATTTTTTTCAGATCCGCGTATAAAATGATAAAATTGAAATATTTTTTTATATCATAAATATCCTGAAAGAGCATAAAATTTTTTACAATCTGGTATATTTTTTATTTCTTTGTCATTTTTTATATTGAAAAAAAGTCAAAAAAATGCTTTTTTCACTTGAATTGTATGTGGTTCCACGGATCACTAATGATACAAATATTTTTTTTTAAATTAACTATGCATAATTTTTAACACATCTATGGTTTTATTTTTTTTAATTTTTTCTCTATTTTATATAAATTAAGTCTCAAAAAAAAATAAAATTTTTTTAATTAAATAGATCTATAGTAAAGTGACAAGATCAGGCTATAAATATAACTTAAAAATTAAAGAGAAAAGAGATTCAATTCTTATTTCTTTACTTTTTTTAAATAAAGAGTAAAACTAAATACTAAGATGATTATTCACATACACGGCCAGTTTTATATTGGTGGCAGCGGTTGAGCTATTAGATTGATTTCTACAATAGAAATAAAATTTGGTATCAAGTGTGTTGAATAGTCGATTTTAGTGGTAAGCCAAAAAGTTTAGTGTTTGAGATAGAAAAGAGAAAAAAGATTTTAGTTATTCACTGTTTAAGTCAATTTTGAAAAATAATGAAGAGAATAGTATAGCACGAGATATTTCAATGAAGTCAGTGAATAATTGTTTCACTCAAGCTTATTTAAAAGTTAAAAGAGAAACAAGACATGCAATTTTTTGGAAAGTTCTTGGAGTGATGTTTCTACGCGTGATTTTTAAAATACAGTATTGCACAAAAATTTAGACGCTTTAGTTTTTTTCAATTGATTAATTAGTGTGACATGAAAAAATTGGCAATGTGAAATTTTAGTACAAAAATTACAGTACAAATAGTAAAAACTTTATAATTTTTTTTCTAATTGTGCAAAAATGGTTCTGTAAAAAGTACAATATTGTACAAATTTTGTACAAAAGAATTCCAAGCTCTGCAAAAACTCTGCAAAAAATCTGCAATTTATTGCATAGTTTAATCAAGGATTTTTTGATGGTGTGCATTTTACAGAAAATTGCAGAGTTTTTGCAGAGTTTTTGCAGAGCTTGGAATTCTTTTGTACAAAATTTGTACAATATTGTTCTTTTTGCAGAACCATTTTTGCACAATTTATAAAGTTTTTACTATTTGTACTGTAATTTTTGTACTCAAATTTCACATTGCCAAAAAATTAAATTTTGTTTTAAAAACCTAGTAAATAAATAAAACTAAATATATAAAGCCAAAAGTTTTATTATATGCGAAAAATTTTAAAATGGAAGAATACAATTTCATTCAACAATAAGAAAAATATTTCATTTAGCAATATTTGGAAACATCAAATTTTCCAGTCGGAGAATAAAGAAGCTGAGACAACAAAGTGTCTGAACGGAAATAGAATAAGCCAAAAGAGTTAAATGATGATAAAATTAAGCTTAAGAGCCCAATTGGTTTTTACTTTGGTTACTTATGTGGATATATTTCTAGCAAGATTTGATAATTATCTAGAATTAAATGGAATTTTTAGAGACAGAGATAAGATTAATATTTTAGGAGCGTTTTTGGATGAAAGAACGTTAATATTATTCGATAGTTTGATAAATCAACAGTCATATGATGAGGTAAAACCAAATTCATAGATCTTTTTCCTAGACCAGAATCTTCTGCACATGTTTTGCCTTCATACATTTGTTGGCACATGCCAAAAGCTAAATGAAAGCCTAAATCAGGATGCGGCGGTACTGCAGGAATTTAGTCGAAAAGCAATTCCTGATTGAAATCCTTAAGAACTAGATATTTAAGACATATAACAGGAGGAGAAATCAGAAACTTAATTACACCATATTAGAATCGAATATGTTGTATCAAAAACATAATTAAAATTTTTGAAATTCAAAAAATAACGTTGAGACATTAAGAAATACCTATGAAAATAATTTGGTAAATGCTCACTTGAGAACAACTCAAATTTTCAAAATTGTTGAATACCTCAAACGATGGATCGTTTTTTAATTCAACAAGGAGGGATTATACGACAAATTGTCCAGTTCAAAACCAACAATGAGATGTTTTTTGTGTAATGAGTAAAGGCATATTAAGAAGAATTTTCGTATTGAAATCAGAAATACGAACAATCGATACTATAGATTGAGTTATGATAGTCAATATAATTCATTGAATAGATCAACACAACAATGACAAAAATCAGAAATGATCAAGAAAGCAATTTTCTACAAATACAAATAACATAAATGAAAAATCAGAAATGATCAAGAAAGCAATTTTCTACAAATACAAATAACATAAATAAATGAAAAATCAGATAATAACGACCAAAAATATGTCCTTGAATGGAATTAAATAATGAGATTTGAAATCAATTTAAACTTAGAATCAAGCTTTCGAAATTCTTAAGTATTTGGTTATATTTTCTTTTGATTATCCAGAAAAATAAGCCGACACTATACCGTACAATGCACCACTTTTATGACCTTCTTTATGGTCCAAAAACATCTAAATAACTTAGCTTTGAATTTAAAAACTTTTATCTTGATTCTGTTAATAGCTCAACTATTCTCCGGAATTTTTATTATTTATTTTTTTCAATTTAGAAAATAAAGATTCTTGATTTTAATACTTAATATCAGTTTCAACATTAACTTTCATCAGTTCAATAACATTTTTCTGGCAAAATAACCCAAGGCTATTAGTGCCAGACCGGATCAATTTTGACTTTGGCGGAAAAATAATAATTTTTAATGAGATTGAGTTCAAAATTTATCTAAAATATTCAAAACGCTGATAATAATGATTATTATTTGAGTTTTTCCATGCAAAATTTGATTTTCTAATTTTTTTGATTTTTTTTCCATAAAAGATAAATTTTATATTTTTAAGAATGAAAAACTTTGTTTTTTTTCTATATATTTTGACTTTTGGTCTGTGATATGATGATCCTTTATATAATATATGTAGTTTAAAAAACTATTTACGCTTTGTTGTCCCTTTTTTTAATTTACGATTTTGGTAAATTACATCAAACGAACGTCAAAAAATTGTTTTTAAAAAGTTGAAAAAATCAAGTTAAATTTACAAAAAGTTTATAAATCAATCAATCAATCTTTAGATTTATTAAAAAATAAATCTAAAGTATAAGAAATCTAACGCTAAAATAAAATGTATTTTTACTACTGTAAATTTAAGGTTTATTTTGGGTTAGATATATTTTGACAAAATCTAATTAAATAAAGTAGTCTGGCGCGACACCCTGGTCTTGGAAGTTCGGTTCAGCAAAAATTCTTAGGGCTTTTGATTAAATAATGAATAGTTAAATAATTTCAAAATTCAAAAAATGATAATTGTAAAATGGAAAAAACAAAAAGTTGTCCACTAATCCTTGGAAGGACTCAGATTCATTCCGAAAAACCAGGAAGATTTTTTAAAATAAATTACAACAACCAAAAACTTAATTCCCACTTGAGATATTTTTTAAAAGTGCCCAAAATAAAAAATTATAAAATCGGAAATAAGATTTTATATTATTGAAATTAAAATAAAGATAATAAAAATTCATTTACAAAACGCTCTTTGAGGGCTCTAGATAAATTAAATCGTGCAGTCTAATGGAGGCGTTTGGACTGAAGATTAATCTGACTATTTTTTATGATTTGGGGCACAATACTTGTTTTATTATTTAAAACACTTAAAAAATTCTACTCAACTTGATTAAATTTATTCCGTCAACAAAAATATGCTTGAAAAATTATAAATAGCTTCTCAAATAAGAGTATAGATAACTATTAGATTATTATTAATATTTTTGTGTGAATAATAATTCCTAATATTTGCCTTGATTGTTTACTTATTAATTATAAGAAGAAGAATATTAAAAATTCAGCTATCTTTAAGAACATTAAAAGCAAAAAATTTAATATTTTTTTTTAGTGACAAATTTTTAATTATTTTAAGTGTTGACAAGTGGTTTGGCTGTTCTTACAAGATTAAAAATCAAAGATCCACTTTTGGACAGACTGGGACTAAGATTGCCGGTAATTTTATTTTAAAAATTAAATTTTTTCTTATTTAATAAAATTTGAACCTATTATTTTTTTAATTAAAATGAATTTAATTATTTATTTATTCAGTATTGGCTATCAAAGATTAGTTCATGTCAACTTATTTTAGTCTGACTTGTGCTAAATTTAAAAAGTCCTTGGCCGAATTTTAATTTAATTTAATTTAAAATTTAAAAGACAAAAAAAAAATGAAGCCAAAAATTGTAAATCAACTAAAATTCAAATATGAAAAAGATAGAGTATTTTAGTTTTTATTTCTACAATGTTTTTATTTAAAACCTCATAATGGCAATATTACATAATTTTACGTAATTTTACATCATAAAATCTAAGATTACATGAAATTATAAAAATGTAAGCTTACGTAAAATGATGAAAAATGATGTGAAATTAAATTATTTCAAGTAAAACTTAAAAATAATGTTGAAGGCCAAAAAGCCTAATTTTTGGTCCAATTTTTTGATCATTGATCACTGATCACACATTTTGTAACTTTTATTAATTAATCAAGGAATAAAAGAAAATATTTTTCGCGATCAATAAAATATATCAGTAAAAAATTTTTTGAACACATAATCACCAAATCGACGACCTTTTTTAGTTTTATTACAGCTTTTTCGCAACTTGAAATTTTACATTTTCTTACATTTAATTGCATAATTTTACATAAAATATTGTTATAAAATGCTAAAAAGGTAATTTTTTTTAAATAACTGAAAATCAAATTTTTATCCGAAAAGTTCGATTTTTTGAACTTCAGAATTTCTGTTAAGTTTTACTTGAAATAACTTAATTTTACGTAATTTTATATCAATTTACGTAAGCTAAAATATAATTACATTCTACATTTGATGTAATTTTATGTCATTTTGCATTTTTAATAAAAAATTACGTAGAATTAAGTTTTATTATCAGTTTTGCGGTTTAAAGTATAACACTGAATTAAAAATTCCATCATTGACTTAGAAATCTTTATTTATATGGTTGTAATTTTTAGAATTAAATTTAATCATTTTTGGAAAAATCCAGTTAATATTAAGTCTTGACTTTGACATTATGACTATTTAACAGCACTAATTCTTATATAAATACAGTGCCGATTTGACAAGTGGATTCCTGGATATTTAACGTAAATTTACATAAAAAAGCATTAAATTACGTAATTTTTAGTAAATTGGGTTATGGCAAAAAAATTTAGGTTTTTGGTAGGAAAACTGTAAATATTGACTGATTTTCCTAAATTATTACGTTTACGTAAAAATTGGGAAAAATGTAAAGGCCAAAAAAAGCTCGATTTTTTGAATTTTTTGTTATTTTCTAATAAATTTTGAAAAAAGTAGTTTCTATTTATTTGATTATATTATACCAAAAGTTACCTTTTTAAACTTTTTTTTACCATTTTTTACATATTTTTACATAAATTTAGGTAAAAACATTTTTACCAATTTTAGGTAAAATAACGAAAAAATACGTAAATTAACTTTTTGTTACAATGTAATTTTACGTAAATTTACGTAATTTTTTTCTTATTTGTTCAAAGCTCTTCTCCAATTAATCATTTATTTCTTGAAAATATTATTTGATGATCAAAAAAATATTTTTGGTCACAATGAGTTAATTATATATTTTTGTGATCAAAATTTTCACATTCTGGACATGAGATTATGATCACATTTTTTTGTGAACACTTAATCACAAAAAAAATTTTTGTCATAAACGGTACGAAATATTGAGCTTTTTTTATTTTTTCCAAATAATTTAGGAAAATCAGTCAATATTTACAGTTTTCCTACCAAAAACCTAAATTTTTTTGCCATAACCCAATTTACTAAAAATTACGTAATTTAATGCTTTTTTATGTAAATTTTCGTAAAATTACATGTTCTTACCAACTAATATTCACTCAAGATTACATAAGATTCCGTAAGCTTACTAAAAATTACGTAAAATTACCTAATTTAGTCGATTCTGTACCTTTGACAAAAGCACTGTATCATTAATTCATAAAAAGGGTAGCAGAACAATGGTAAGTAACTATCGCCCCATCTCTCTTACCTCCGTTCCTTGCAAACATCTTGAGAAGAGCAAGATCATCACGGGCAAACAGCATTGGTTCATTGCCCACAAGGCGTGTGTTACCAATCTTTTTGATCAGTAGAGCGACGACAGGATTCGCTAGAGATGCATTTGAATCTGGAGAAATTGTTAGTATGGTCTGACACATGGCAAACTAAATTCAACTTAGAGATCTATCGTAATCCATTTTGGAGCGAACAACAGGCGTCATGACAACAAGCTTACATTTTAACAAAGACAACGAAAGAACTCGATCTCGGAATCATCATCACCAGCGATCTTAAGTCAAGCGAATAAGACTCACTTTCAAATATTTCTCTTTAAAGTTAGTAGATCTACTCATTATTAAGTCATTTGTTCGCCCCCCCCCCATCTTGAATTTGCTGTATGAGTCTGGAATCCGTATCGACGAAGTGATTTAGATTTCCTGAAGCAAGTTCAGCGAAAATTCTCAAAACTAGTACCAGAATTAAAGGGAAAACCATACTTCGAGAGAAGAGAGGCTCTTGGTTGGAGTACCCTAGAAGAGAGACGCAGGCGTGGTGATCTCATCCAACTTCACAAAATTCAGCATGGTCATGATCGGGTTACATTCATAAATGAGACCAAAAGCTGACTTCGAACGGTCTAGACAGCCACAACAGGGAAAACAAGAACTTGTCATAAGGTTATAGAGCGACAGCTGATCCGCAATTGTAGATTGAGACATAACTTTTTTACAAACCAGGCAGCAGAAAACTGGAACACACTGGATGCTCGGACAAAGAGTGTCAATAATACGAACATTTGAAAAAAAAGAATTGACAAGTTACTGATTCATATTATTATTAAATTTATAATCTAACAGGCCTTGGCTGTTATAGTGGGGCGTCTACTTCCGCCACTACTTGGAGACTCAAGTCTCCCACAGCATATATACTACTCCTATTACTGCTGATTTTTATATAAATAAATTTGCTTAATATTGCTTTAAATCTCTCTGTTGAAATCCTGTTTCTTCGAACCCAAACAAGGGAGCCAGAATCAGATAGTGTTCTATCAGATAATTTCTTTTTTAAATTTAAACCTTAAAATATTCAATTTAAATTTAAGATATTCAATTGCAATATATTAGAAAATTCGCAAGATTTTTATTCATTTGTCTTTTTTTTGCTTTCAAAATGTTCTTTATAATATTCTAAATTAATTTTATGACTCATATTTTACAAGGTATCAAATATATTTTTTAGGTGTCATTTTTATTTTCATAAAAAGTTTTATTTTACTTATTGGTTTCAAAATGGCGATTTATAATTTTTTAACTAAAAATTACTATCAAATTTAAAAGAAAATTTTTTTCTTCTTAAATCTGCATAACTGATATTATTCTTATTAATTTTTCTAAATCGTCTTAAAATTATAAATTAAACACAATTTTGTAAAAAATTCGAATCTTTTTCACGTTGTTCTTTGGACAATCGTTGAAACCGTGTACTCTCAATCTTGTTTGCACTATCATTGAAATAAAATAATAAATTGAAAAAGTTTTTTTTGTGTGACCCTAATTATATACTAAAAGTACTCTCAACATCTAAATTCCCGGATCTCTAAACCAGCCCCACGGGCTTACTCCCGCTGAATGATCCTAAACATTAAATAAATTCGAATTCTATTTTTTTTGATACCAACTGATATTTAAATTTTAAAACCTGATAAAAATAATTTGGTACCAATTGTAAAAAATCAGAGACCAATTTATTTTTTTTTAAAACCTAAAAAAAAGAATTGATACTTTTTTTTCACACCAAAAAATAAAAATTTGAAATGACACCATTAAAAAATATGAGCCTAATTTTAATAACTGAATAAAATAAATTCAAAAAAAATAAAATCAATAAATCAAAATAATTAGTTTGAAAAAAATACAAGCATATCATAAATCTTATTTTTGCACTAGCATAAAAATATTTTGTAACAAAAATTAATCGATTAAAATATTTTTTAGATTTTCAATTTGATGGAAAAAAAAATTCATTTTTTTAAAATATTAAATTTAGTGTATAAAAATGATTATAAAAAAATCATATAATTTTCTTTTTAAATTAATTTATATACTTACATTTAAAATCGAAAGTATTTTTAGAATTTTTGTCTCCAAAGGCTGCATTTAAACTTGAATTTTATAGCCGGGTGGAAAATTTATTTATTTTAAAATCAATTACCAAATTTAAAGACACGGTTTTTTGGGTTCCTCTTATTGTCATAAAGCAACAAAAATATAATTCTTTTATAATGGCGTAATTAAATACCCCCAAAATTAGCAAAAATTTTCGGCTTTTAATTATTTTCGCTAGTTAAAGAATTCAAATTATAGATAAAAAAATATGCCAAGTAAAAATTAAATTGCTAGGTTAAAAAGTATTCTTTGATAGGTTTTTATTTATATTTTTAAAAAATCCGAATATTTATTAAAAAATTTTTAATCCGTATTTTAAAATACGCAGCACTGGACCTTAGAAATAAAGACTTTGGAAGTCTTGACAATTGCCTTTAACATTACTTATGTTCAATTAAAATATGCTGATTAAATTTTACTAATTAAATATTATTAGATTGAAATAACATTTACTGTAATCTAGTAATAAATGAATTTAATACTTTGAAATTAGTACTAAGGATTTTACTACTAAATTCTTAAATAAGAAATTAATACTTAACGCTTATTTTAAAATTAAATCTAAATCCTTATTTTTGAATTTAATACTAAACGACTTTAATACTACAAGAAAATAATAATACGAGAAATTAATACTAAAAGAAGTTATTACTAATTGAAAATTTTATCTATACAAAACAATAAACGCCGAAAATCAAATTTTTGCACATTATATACAATTAAATTAAATAGAATTAAATATTAATTAAATATAATTATTTATAATTTTGAATTTTATAATAAAAGGCTTATTAATATAATTAGCTGATTTCTTGTATATATATAAACCAATCTGTGGTGCTCTCCAATTAATTTAAAATAATTTAAAATTATCTATAAAACTCAAAATAAAACAAAATTTGAAAAGGGGTATCGCTAACGACCCATTCAATGTCAACAATTTTTTTAATTATTAGCTTAAATTCTTAATAAGAGAGAAAAATAGTATTAAATAAGAAAAGTATAAAATTCATTTAGTACTAAAATCCTTAGTACTAATTTCATAGTTTTAAATTCATTTGGTACTTAATTACTTAATACCTTTAAATAAAAACATCTAAATTATTGAGTTAAAGTTACGAATAATTTTACGAATCTCGGCCTTAAAAAAAGGCATATAATTATCACCTGTGTTTATTTTATGCAAATAAAAAACTAAAATACTGAATTTAGAACAAAATTTTTTATTCATTACTATTTTTTAGAAAAATATAGCATTAATTATCTAAGTAAAACAAAGATTCTGTCGTTCTTTTTACAATCCAGTTATTTCCCTCAAATTCTCAATAAAGGCATTTTTTAGTATCCTCCAAAGAGCGAAAACTACAGAAAGGAAAATAATTTTTACCTTTTCCTCTAGTTTTTCTTTTAGAATTAGGTTCAAAAGCCTGATCTTGAGATATGTTATTAGGAATTTCTTCAATCACAGACATTTTTTTTAATTTATCTATGCCGAGCTAAATCTTCTTCAGATTAAAAAAAATTACAAAAATCAAGAAAAAATAAAATTAGAAAATTAAAATATAATATAATGGACAAATAAAATAGACATATTGTTAATAATGACAGGTGCAAAATGTTTGAGTATTGAACAGTTTATTTATTTTTTATTTATTTGTTTTTTTTTTATGGTAAAAGAGTTTCACTTCAATCAATTATGTATTAATAAATTAAAATAGTTATAAATTTAAATGAAATTGACATTAATTACAAAAAAAAACTAAAATGTTTATATTTTGTTCCTAATTCAGTATTTCAGTTTTTTAAATACATATTACTGTATTTAAAAATATTATACGCGTTATTAAAATGGTTAATTTTTATGTTGTCTTATCTCAGCTTATGAACACCATTAAAATAAAGATAATCTGTCAAATTCTTTCCTCCAGAATCCTTTATCCTTAGTCTTAAAATAAATTTTTTCAATCTAGTCTTACAAATAATTCATATTTGTTTAATTAAATTTTTATTTTTTATTCACAAAGAATGAACGAATTTCATTTTTCCCCGGTAGTTCCTGTAGTCAAATAATGGATAATTAATAAGAGAACAGCGAAATGTATCCCTAAAATAATTAAAGGAAAAACAAATTAATTCGAGAGGCTTTCGACAAGCTACTTTCAAAAAATTTGCTATATTTAATTTCTTTGCTATGTTTGTAATTAAATAAATTTTTTTTTACTTTGGAACTATTTGAATTTGCTTTACCAAAATATGAAAATAAAGATAAAACATATCAATCCTTTTTTTTTACTCTTTTTATTCTAGCAAGTTTCTAAGCCTTGAATTTAATTAAATTACTTTATTTTTTTTAAATGATCAATTCTTAAATTATACTCCATAAACTTAAAAAAAGTTTGGTGCTAAAAATGGAACAATTAATCAATAATTTATTTTTTTTGATGATAATTTATATTTTAGTGAGAATTGCGCTCCAATTAATAAATGAATTAATTACATTATGCTTAAAGGAAGTTATTTGATCAAACAATTCTTTTCATTTCAAGGTTATGTAAAATTTTACAAGCATTGGTACTGAACAAGTGCATTTTGCTCTCGATTTTGTTAGCCTGGTTTTTTAAGAGTGTAAATCAATAATAGGGTATTGAAAATAATTAACAACAAAATTCCGAAAAATAATTCAAAAAGTGGATTGAAAAGTATCGAATTATTACTATTAGAACTGTATAATCTAATATTAACTTCATCTAAGGCACACGTTCTAGCTAGTATATAAACAACTTATCACCTTAAGGAGCTCTTCTGATACAGAAAATAAATTTATTAAAAAAAACCTTTGCAATAACCTTAGTACACTTGGCTGCCGAGTTGGAAAAAATTGCATAAATTTGATTCAAAATTTCGTTGAAGATGGACAAAATTTTCGAAAAAAAGCGTAAATCTAGAACTAAAAAATTATCACTTTTTTTCCAAAATTTAATTAAAATTAAACACAGACAAAAAAATTTTCTAAATTTTTTAAAAAATATTTAATTGTTAACAAAAAATTTAAATTTTAAATTTTCAAATCAAAAGTGCAGAACATGTTGGAATTGATAATTGCGATGAATTTTAAATATATTTTTGACTAGTAGTGAGGTATGGATAATATTTTATTAAATTATATTAAATTATATTAAATTTATTAAATTTTATTAAATAATAATATAGGGAGGCTAGAATAGATTTGAAAAAACTTAATCAGCATAAGATGAAATCATATTTTAACTCAAAGTCATCAAAAGACTTTAAAAATTCCAAAATTTCTTGGAGTTTCTTTAAATCAAACAATCATAGACGCTGATTTTCATAGCATTTCAGAAAAGCAAGTTTAGACTGATACAAAGGCCAGAAGCACTGTTGATCAAGTGGAGATGTTTAATAGCTGCTTCGCATCTATAGCGTCTTCCTCTTTGTCCGTGGAAATCATTTAAATTTATTTTTGATGTTTTTAAGGAACTAAAACAAAATGATTCTTTTATAACATTATGTTTTTCATTCCATGAGTTACTTTTTGATGATACTAAAAAGGCTCTGGATGAATTTCCCTCTTCTAGCTCACATGTTTACATTGGAATACACTCAAATATTTTCAAAAGTCTTCCTGATATATGCATTCCCATTCTACAATTAATTCTTCTTCTTTAATAAATGCCTTAATTTGAAGAGTATTACAGACGACTGGAACCCTTTATATAAGAATAATGGTGATATTAATAACTATAGATATATTTGAAATATATAAAAACTTTTGGCCAAGCAGATAAGCTTTTATTTTGAGTCAAACAGTATTTTTTAAATGGTCAGCATGGTTTTAGATCTGAACATTCCTGTCAAACGCCTTTGATGTGATAGATTCTAATCTTCTTCTTTTTAAACTGTTCCTCCATGGCTTTGATAATGAGTCCTTGAGATTGGCTGAGATATGTTTTATTTTAGAAATATTTTGGGAAATTTTAGCAATGTCGCTCTATTAAAATTAGATATAGTGTTACAAACATAGATCATTTACAGGATCCTCCACGATACGTGCAGTATCCTCTACTGTGCCTTCGTCAGACCCCACCTTGAGTACGCTGCAGCAGTCTGGTCTCCTTACAGCAAAAAGGACATCAAAATCCTCGAATCTTTGCAACGAAGGGCCACTAAGCTAGTGAGCAGATGCAGGAACTGGAGCTATGCTGATCGCCTCGCTGTCTTGGGACTCACGACACTTCAGGAGCGCCGAGTGAGAGGAGACATGATCCAACTGTTCAAATTATACCGCGGAGTCAACGCTGTAGGCTGGGTGAAACCTATGGAACACTGCAGCTCTCTCTCGCAAGCAGGACCAGCTGGTAATATTAGTGGACACAGGAGAAGACTTTCTGGCCAAGTCACGACCAAATGTCAGCAGCGAGCTAACTTCTTCACCAACAGAGTCATTAACGAGTGGAACGCCTTGTAACCATAGTTTCTGTAAATTATTTTCTATTTATCTTTTTCTTTACCTGTAATGTTCTTTATAGTCTCAATAAATTGTACCTCAGTTTCATCTCTGTAACTTTCATTGTAGTTCCTCAATTTATCTCTCGATTTATGCGCGATTAGCTACCATAGATGGCTTTCGAGTAAGCCATCTCCGCAATCTCGCTTGCTGTATCTTTTTATCATTTATTTATTATTATTATTATTATTGTTTAGTTTTAAGATTAATAAATTAAAAAAAAATAAAATTCTTTTAAAAACATTGTTTTTTACTAATTCTAAATAAATTTTTAGATAATTTGAGCGTTGAAAAAGGCAATACTTAACTAGCTCGAAGTTTATTTTTAATATATAAGGTGGTTTGGTTTAATTTTATACTGAATGCTTTAAAGAAGCAAAAAAAATTTTAATTTTAAATTTTAAATTACAATTTATAAAAAATTTAATGAACTATCTTTTTCTCATTAAATGTTTTTCAATCACAATTTAACTAAAAATCTTAAAATTCAATTGCAAAATTAAAATATTAAAATATGATTCATGAAAATTAAGTTACAATTAAAGGAATACTGAGAATGTATTTTTGTTTGGCAAAATGTTATTTATTGTACATTATTATATTTTTACATTTTTACATTTTTGAGAGAAGAAAAAAAAATCTCAAAATCAAAATATCTAAAAAAATATTCATTCAAGAAAAGTAATAATAAATTCGCAATTAATTAAAAGGGATTTTCAAAAAATTATCCTTGGTTTTTACATTTAAATTTTTCTAAAACTCCTTTTTAAGTAATTGCGAATTTTTTATTACTTTTCTTGAGTGAAAATTTTTTTAGATTTTTTTATTTTGAGATTTTTTTTTCTTCTCTCAAAAATGTAAAAATGTAAAAATATAAAAATGTACAATAAATAACATTTTGCCTTTTGTTTTGATTTTGTCAATGAAAAAAATTTTTTCATTTCGTTTTGAAAAAATAATCATTTGATTTGATAATACCACATCAGTCAGACATTTTTTAATACCACATAAAATAATACCGCATGTGACAACGAACCTTCGCCTCATCTATCATCAATCTTTTTCAATAAAGTAAAGGATTGAACATAAAATATAATAAGAATATTTTTTTAAATTTTATTATACAAAAAATCAAAATTTTAATTACAAAAAAAATTTGATTGATGCAAAAAAAAAACAAACATGATCAAAAAAAAACAGGCCAAAAAAGAAAACCGGCCCAGAAAAAATTGAAGATCATCAAGATTATTTGCTATACTGTTAGACAATGGCCCTTTGAATGGCAATCGAAGCTCTAATTAAGATCGACAGACTAGGCATAATACAAAAGAAAAAAATTAGAAACAAAAAATTATATTTAAAATTCTGAGATGAGTGCATCATTTTTAAAAATTTAATCAATTTCGTTAGGTCTTAGTGGAATCTAAATTAGAGCAATTAGAAATACTGACAACATTTTTAGACAAAATATACTCCTACCGAAACATGTGCTGGTGCCTCTTCGCTCTGATTTATGGGCATATATGGATTATTCGACTTGGGTGTATGCTGAACAATTTTTGTAGGTGTACTGAAAAAAAAATGTAAATTAAAAATTTAGAAGTTTATTTAAAATAAATAAAAAAGAAACATACGGTTTAAAATCGATTGGAATTTCTTTTTGATTTGCGCATGATTTGGTCAAAATTGCCAGCAGTCCGCACTCGAACTTCATGAGTAGTAGCACATCAATAATAATAAAAAGAATAATAGCGGCAATTACTGAACCGCAAATGAGTATGACTCGATTAATAACCGATTCATTCGGTTTTTTAAATGCTTCCAATTCTCCTAAATAAAACAAATTTTCACATTTTAAATTTTATTCACAAACAGACAACTAGCAAAATTAGTAGACAAAAACAGCAACAAAAAATCAAGAATTAGTTAACTAGAAAAAAATCACAATAACAGCAATTGTTAAAAAGAAACCAGGTGCATTGAGTCTAGTGGCAATTGATTGTGTCATAAAGCCTCTTTCTGTTAGTGGAGGGTAAAAACCAGGCTCAGCTAATAGCAATAAAAAAAAAACATGCATCAACTATACGATAAGCATAAGCACTTAATTAAAAAGAGTACTAACCTATTTGTCCGGGCAGGGTGCGTATTCTGAAGGGCTGAGAGGCCGACGGACCAATGTCATTTCTGGCCACCACATCTACTTCATAGAACGAGTTGGGCAATATGTTTGTTATCTCGTAGTTGGTGATCGGTGCGTTTATTACAACAACGCTTGACCATGAACCCAATCGGCTGGTGTCTACATGCTGATTGGACGAGTCTTTGTATGACAACTAAAAATGAAAAAATTATTATTATATAAGACTATTGTCTATGTTTAGATAGTGTTTGAAATAAAAAAAATTAAAAAAAATAACTAAAGTTTTATCATGAAAAATTTAATTAATTAATTTGAATATATAAATATTTTTATACAAGAAATGTAATAATAGATAGTTTTATGTAATTGATATGTACTAATTATTGAAAAAAAATTGGGTAATTTTGAATTTTTTTTTTTAAATAAGTTTTTAGAATATAAATTAATTATTTTTTAAATTATGTTGGTTAATATTGTTTCATATTAATAGATAATATTAAATAAAATATAAATAAAAATAATAAAAAAATATAATAAAAAAGTTTATAAAAGATAATTAATTAATTTTAACTAATTAATTTTTCTATAATATATATCTATAATTATCTAATAAAAGATAAAAAATATTATTTAGTTATATTTTTTGTTAAAATTTAGTTAATTTTTTATCTTATCATTTTTTTAAACTTTTGATCAACTTTTTTAATTTTTAATTATTTTTTATTATCTATCAAAAATTATCTAATAATAGATAATAATATTATCTTTTTTTATATTTTCTTAATTATTACCTATTAATCATATTATCTTTTTTATAAACTTTTTAATTTTAATTATTAATTTTTATTTTTAATTATCTATCATAAATTATCTAATAACAGATAATAATATTATCTTATTTTATATTTTCTTAATTATTAACTAATTAATCATAGTATCTTTTTTATAAACTTTTTAAATCTAATTATTAATTTTTATTTGTTATTATCTATCATAAACTATCTAATAATAGATAATTAAATTTTTTTGTTTATTATTACTTGATTATTAACTAATTAAATATCTTATCTTTTTTATAAACTTTTAACCAATTTTTTTTTACAAATTTAAATGTAAATTAATAAATCTTGACTAATTCGTTAATTATTTTTTATTATCTATCATCAATTATCTAATAATAGATAATAACATTATTTTATTTTATATTTTCTCAATTATCAACTAATTAACTTAGTAAGTGATAGAGTAAAAAAAAAATCAATTAAAATAGTTAAAAGTTTCAAAAAAGATAGAACAAAAAGAAGCAGAAGCGGAGAGAACATAAAAACAGCTAAAGATAAAAATTACTCTTCTCCATTTGACGAGATAGTCTCGTACAGGCGAGCCACCATTTGAGTCAACGGCCCATTCAATGTAACATCTGGTCGAAGCGGAGCAATCTTCTTTGCTGAGAACACGAATGGGCTGGGGCTGACGACGATTCAGCGTTTTAATTTTGATCTCTTTAGACCATTGACCTTGACCCACTTTATTAACACCAGCTACTCTGAACAAATATTCAGTATGAGGCAACAAGGCGTCCACATGTATGCTCATGTGTTCAACACTATTAACGGCAAAGTTCCTCTCATTTTGATTGGTCC
Organism: Brachionus plicatilis; assembly: GCA_010279815.1. Taxonomy (NCBI): domain Eukaryota; kingdom Metazoa; phylum Rotifera; class Eurotatoria; order Ploima; family Brachionidae; genus Brachionus; species Brachionus plicatilis. The sequence continues at coordinate 415,766 of QEOQ01000697.1, forward strand.
AATCCGAGTTCAAAAACCTCCACTGTACTTTGACTGTGTGTATTGGCAGACCACCGTTTGATTCAGTCTCTTGAGACAAGGTCACTTTAAAGTCGACCGATTCGGGCAGTGTTGACTGCAGGAGCAATAGGGGCGCCAGCCTCGGACTAGTTGCCATTCTGAGCTCAATATTTCTGAAACTGTGACCAGCTCTGTTCTCCGCCTTGCACTGATAGGTATCAAAATCCGACTCTTTGTCAGGTATCACTTCCAATTGAGACACACCAGCCTGGTCCTTGCGCAGCACATACTTCACATTGTCGTGCTTAATTTGTTCGCTTTTAAAAAACCATGTAATCTTGGGCACTGGCTCGCCAGTGGCAATGCAAGTCATTGTAACAGCAGCGCCTCTGGACACATGTGAAGACGAGCTGCCCGAACTACCACTAGCGTCCACACTCAGCCAACTGTAATACACTTGTCTGCTCTCTGAATTGATCAACAACTTGGGCACATACTCGACAACAAGTCGTACTTGTCTCTCAGTCACCTGGGCCTTGTTTGACGCCACACACGTCACATTTCTGTTGTACTTGCGATCAGCCGGCTTGATCCTCAACTCTGACCAACTGCCCACCAAATTGTCGCCGCCATCCTCCGCCCCATCGTCCACTATTTCCACTGAGCTGTCACTTGACCCACTTATACTCTGCAAAGTGTCCGCATACTTCCAAGTAATGAGCGCCTTGGGAAACGCTTCTATCACCACACACTTCACCACTGCCTCTGTGCCCTCCAGCACCCTCACCGGCTCCATTGGCGCGATCACAGGCCCCACCAGCACATTCAGCCTAAAATTGGCGCTTATCTTGCCTGAATTGTTCTCAGCCTGACACGTGTACGTGCCTCTGTCATTCACATTCACCTCCACTATACGAAGCGAGTCCACACTGGTCACATAGCGCTCTCCGGCCAGCACAACACCATTCCTGTACCATGTATACTTGGCGACTGGCTTAGCGCTTGCTTTACACTTGATCACCACGTCTTGTCCATTGACAGCGTCTGTGTCCGCCGGCTTAACATGCCACACTGGCTTGTGCATCACTTCCACATGAATCTGAGCTCGCTTGATCTCGCCAGTCGAGCTGACTGATGCCTGACACAAATAGACGCCTTCGTCCTCCACTTGCGCATTTTTGATCACCAGACCATCATTGGTTATTTGATATTTGTGACTGTTCTTCAGGTTAGTGTTTATGCCATTGCGGAACCAGGCGATTTCGGGCCCCGGTATCGAACTAGCTCGACACTCGACTAGTTCGTCGGCGCCTGCGTTTATGAACTGTTGCAGTTTGGTGCTGTCAAACGAAATGCGCTTTTCCAGGCCCAGCTCTACTTTGACTTGTTCGGCGAGGCCGTTGTGTACGCCCTCGCATGTATAGGTGCCCGCATCGGCCGCCTCCAGCTTTTCAAAGTGAAGCATCAGTTGTTCGTTGTTGACATTGGTGTAGATGCGTTGAGTGAAGTCTGTTGATATGGACTGACCGTTTGGCGACAGCCATTTGAGTGCGTTGGCGCTCTGCGAGCTCTGAGAGAAACAGGTGAGAAAAAATCTTTCGTCTATGACCGCTTTGACTTTGTTGTCCTGGTAGGGCCTGGGCAACACGACTAGCTGGGACACAGGACCGAGCAGAGCTTGTTCGCACAAAGTTAAAATGAGTAATAGGCTTATCATTTTTTTTTCAGTATCTAAACTAGAGATAAAGTTGGGTATTTAAGCTAAATTTTATGAGTGAGTGTAGGGGATGGGGGAGGGGGGTGTTCGGGGTGGATGTGAGATTGTGAAAAGTCGGCTAATTAGATTGAGATCAATTGGAAGCAACAAGGTTTGGTTTTGTGATTTTCAAGTTGAGGTTGAAGCGCCGACAAGGAAGAAAGGCTGGATGTGGTGAAGAGAGATCACAATGGTCTAGTATTTAAACTAAATACAGGCGTGGGTCTGTGTCGCCTAAGGACTAAATATTAGATAAGATTAAACTGAATAAACATGGCTTGTTTAGGCTAAATATTTATGAACGTGTCATAATTATACATGTTCTGCCTAATCAATACAGTAATCTTTGTGTCAATTAACAAAAAGTTGATTTATGATCTTAGTTGTCTTTACAAAAATTTTTTTTTTTCATTTACCCATTGAGCTTTATTTTTTTTTTATTTTATCAAGAAGGCCGCAACTATGCCGATTTTGGAAGTCAGAGCGTCAATTGTGGACCTCCTGTTCTCTTATTAAAATTTCTATGGTAACACAGCCTAAATGTATTTAATGTAAATTCGGTGACGTAATTTGAAAAACCGAAATATATCAGTCGTTTTATTTATTTTTTTTAAACAACACACATATTCTTGTTGATCTTGAAGAGAGGAATCCAAATATATATATAAAATATTTTTAAAAAATTTTTAAACTTTTTTTTTAATTCAAAGTTTTTTTATTTTCAAATTAGTAATTATGTTTGACAATTTTTGATCCGATGACGGAACAAGTTTGAACTGACCTTATTTTCTTATCGTTTTCAGCGGGTCTTAATTAGTAGAAAATAATTTTACTAGAATTTTAAGATAGCCGATGGGTCCGTTGTCTAATGTTGTTATTTTTTATGGACTAAGAGGTTAACACTAGAAGACCCGATTTTTTTTATACCGTTAAGTCCCAAAATGGGTTTAAAAAAACCCATTTTGTAATTTAACTCTAACTAAGGTCAAAATAAAGTTTTTTTTTCAAAATAAAATTTATTTAATGTTATTTATGCTAATTAATAGTAGCTTGATTATGGAGAAAAAAAAATGTATTATATTTAAGTCATATTATT
>QEOQ01000697.1:420068-431144 GCA_010279815.1 Brachionus plicatilis
AATAAAACAAAGTAAAGTTTTGTCTTTCTAAATAAATTTATTGAATTTTTTTTCATAATTGTTTAAGTCACATGATTTAATTGAATTAAAAGATTATTGCAAAAATTTACTTTAATTTATTTTGAATTTTTTTTCTGGCTTAATATTTAAAAAAAATCGCAGTGTGAAAAAGTTAACTTATATAACTCAATCAACTTACTAAATCATTCGAAGTAGTATTTATTTATTTTTTTATTTGTTTTATTAATTTGAGGGTAACACCATGCTACAAAGAATTGGACAAGGTCCTTCTATTTAGACTAGCGATCCAGTAATTGACCAAATGAATGAAAGAAAAGATAACAGCAGTGAAGAAAATTATGTCAAAAAAAAAAGAAGGAACAAGAAAAAAATTCGAAGCAGAATGATTTAAAATATTATTTATTTAAATTCACTTATGGTCTTGAGGCTCTCACTCTTAATTCGACCACAAAGGATTCAATAAACAAATTACAAATTAATGAGATAAATATTTGGTTTAAAATCCTTCTGTCACATATCACGAATCTTAAAAGTACTGAAAATTTTCAAATTTAATGAACTTTATCTATTTACAAAACTAACTTTCATTGATACAATTAAATATAATTATCTCTCATCACTAATTATAAAATCTATGCTAAATGACCCTCATTCTGATAAATATTTTTCCTCCGACTTGTTACTTATTTTCAAGTACTTTAAAATTGAAGTCTCAAAAATTACGGTAAATATGAACTAACTAAAATTTTTAAATAATTTTTAAAAAAAATTAAATTTTAAATAATTTCACTTCACTTAATTTATGATTTTTCTTTTTTAAAAATTATTTTTTTTTTGGTAAAAATTTTTTATATTTTTAGAATTTTTTTTTAATTTTACATCACCAGAATTGGCGTTAATTGAATCTAATAAATAAATAAATATGAACCAACTTAAAGAAAATCTTGAGAATAATCTAATTTGTAATGATGGTATATCTGATTTTATTTGTTTATGTCTTAGCAATTTAAAATTTGAAATAAATTCGTAAATTTTGTTCCAAGTTCTCTTGCTTTCTAACTTTCAAAATCGGTCTTTTTTCTTCTTTCTCTATTTTTTCTTTCTTTTAATTTCTATTATTGTTATATATATATTTTTTTTTTATTTGTAATTTTTTAATTTTTAATTCTACTTATAGCAGGTTATTTTTTTTTCTAATCATTTGTGTAACTATAAAATTTAAATTATACTTTCTTGGAGGTTAATTTTCTAATAAATAAATAACACTTTTTTAAGTGCAATGTCAAAGACAATATTTAGCTCTGAAAATTGAACGTGGAAAGTTATAACGTTTTGGTCCAAATAATCTTGCTTTCTAACTTTCATGCCTTTTTCTATTTTCGAACTAATGTTACTTTTTTATTTTTAAAATTTTATTTTTAGGTAATAATTTTTCATTTTTTAAAAAAACACAAAAACACAAAAAAAAATTTATTTTTACTTCTCCTTAAAGGAGGTTAATTCAATTCAATTCAATAAATAAATAAATAAATAACGCTTAATTAAAAAAAAAACAAAGACCATTTTTTTCTTTTTCGCTGTTTCTATATTTTATTTCTTTCTTTCTTGAACTGTACTTCACATAACCTTGAGGTTGAGAATTTTCATTACAGTTCAATTAAAAAGCCTGATTATTTTTTAAAAAAATTAATTAAATCTGTAGAATGTTGCATTTTTCAGGAAAAAATAAAGAAAAAAACATTACGATTATTTTTATTTTAAATTTAATTTCAAAATTAATATAAAGCCTTAATAATTTTGAAAGTTAACTTTATTCACATTGGGAAAAAGCAGACACTTTTGCAAAAATGAAGCCATCTTTTAACATTGAATAAAAATTAATTAATGATTATTATTAAACAAAATTTTTAAATAAAAATTTACATTCTAAAAACTAATTCTAAATTCCAAACAATTACCAAACATCTTTTAAAATGTTAAAGCAATGGTTTTACAATAATCTAATTTTATTTTATTTTTTGATTTGAAAGAGCGTACAGTTAAACAATTAATTAATTAAATAAAATTAGTATAATAATGCGTAGAATAAAAAATTAATTTTAAAATTGGTAATTTTCCTAAAAAAAAAATGCCTCTGCATTTGTCATCCAAGTAGTGGATAGATTTTCACTATCTTTTTGTACCGAACAGAAAAAAAATTTTTTAAAATTTCTTCTTTATCTCATTAAACAAGAACTTTTTTAAATGCATAAAAAAAATTATTTTTTAAATAAATTTTTTTTTCATATTAGACCAGTGACATAATTAAACGGTGATAATTTATAAATTAATTTGAAATAACTTTTTTAATACTAATGTAATTTCGAAAAAAAAAAAATTAAATTAAAATAGGTCATGTGATAGAGTTTAAACTATGTCACAAAAAAGTTTAATTTAGAAACACTTGAAAAAGGTCAAGCGACGTAAGCGGTAAAAATTAATATTATTTATTTAAATGATTGAAGGAAACCCGCGAGCCGTACATAATGGAACAAGTCCTTCTTTTCAGCTAGAAAAAAGATGCATAAAAATTTAGTTTAATTTTTTAATGAGCTGATTTTAATAAAAAATTAGAAAAATAACTCGTAAACCTATTAATAAAAAGAAACTATGCAATGAAATATTTTTTTTCAAATATAATATTGGTATAATTTTGGTATACATTTAAAATTTAAAGAAATTCAAATTTTAGATAATTTCTAAAATTAATAAAAAAATTTACACTTATATCCTTGAAAATTAATTTCATTAATCAAACAAATCCGATTTATATTAATAAACTATAATCTAAGCAAAATTTTATGAAAAAAATTTCTAATTTTTTTGGACACTGCCTGTAGCCATTTTCTCAAAAAAATATCAAAAATAAATACAGATAAATATTGACCAATATTATGCATATTTTTTTCTTAATAATATTTTTAAAAAACAATAAAAATTGAAAAAAAAACCAATTTTATTAAATTTTTGTTATTCTATATTTTAATTTTGTTTTTTTTGAATAGATTTTCGAGCTTTGTCAAATTTTTTATAATTTTAAAAAAAAATTAAAAAAAAATTAAAAAAGAGAAGATATTTATCCATTCCAGAACCAAGAAGCCAAAATACATTTTTATAAAGAATTAGAAATAAACTTTACCAAACCTTCTATCTATGCAAAATATATTTAAAAATTTTTTAATTTAATAAGACCATTCCAAACTTTTTTTAAAAAGAATAAAATAATTTTATAGATTTTTCAAGTACAATTCTTTAATATTTATTTACTTATTTTAAAAATTTTGTTTATCTTAGTGTAAGGAATCGAGTGTTGACATTTGTCTCGAACTTTTCATAAAAAGCCATAAAGTTAAATTAATTTTGTTTGATAATTCTAGTTCCATAATCTTCTCGTACTGGCCCTTAACAATCATAACCAAAAATTGTCACTTGTACAATCCCAAAAACGGAATATGAATCTAAAAAATAAGCCAATTTTCTTGATTTACATTTTATATTTAAATGTTATTTTTTGTCTTTTTGATTTAGTAGTAAATCTAATCAATCAAAATAGATTTATTTAATTTTAACAATAAATTATCTTTTTTAAAAATCTGCGTGACCTTATCTTTAAAGACTTGATGTTAATGTAAATATTTGGTAAAAAATAAATACTTCATTAGATAAATGATAGCCAGTTGAATAGAAGTAGATAATTGTCTAACTTGTTTATTGGTTTAAGAATTTATTAGGCCTCACTTTGAAAACTTTTACTAGATAATTATTTTTAGTCATTTTTTTAAAATTAACTTCAAACCGTCAGTGACATCTTTTGGATATTTTTTTCAATCCTATGTTTTCAATTAAATAAAATTAAAAAAAAATTCTGATCACATGAGTCGGCATTATCTGTGACTCTTAAGATAAGATCCATAACAAAAAATGAAAAAAAATTCTATTATATAATTTTTTTTGGAAGATAAAAATATCACATTCTGTTCTAAAAAAAATTCGGATTAATGACAAAAATAAAAAGTTAGTTTTCGGGGGGTCCTGACTCTTTAGAACCTTAGGAACAAGAAATTTATTTTTCTCAAACCTGGTTTCCCGGGGCTTTACCATATTCAGATTATGAATTTAAGCTACCGAAATAAAAACCCAAAGACAGTGTGGACAATTTGCATTTTATGAACCTTAATTTTTTTATTTTCATATTTAAAAAATTTTTCGATTTAAAACAGTTCAAAGTTGTTGAATCATTCTTTGTGCAATATTTCATAAAATTTTTATTTTTAATTTTGATTTCTAAATAATTTGGGATTTTTTTTTTATTTTCTGAAATATTGCACAAAAAATCTAAAAATATGAGAATGTAAAAATATTTTTGTATTTTGCCAAAATCAGCTGCTTCCCTTTTTCTAATTTTTTTATACATTTGAATAAGATGACTTCTCTGTCTTCTTGTGTTTAAGTCGCTAAAGTTCAATAGCGCGAGTCTTTCTTAGGTAATAATAAAATTTTTTTAGAAATTTTTTCACTCAAAATTTTTAGAATACTGTAGTATGGTGACGTGATCAGACTATAAATATTACTTGTTATTTCAAAAGAGAAGAAGTAGTTGTTATTTTCTAAACTTATTTTAAATAAAGTGTTTAACTAAATACTAAGCTTATTATTCACACACTCGGCCTGTACTACAATACTTAATCAAATTACTTACAACTATCCGATTCTAGCTTTTCCAGATTTTTAAAAAACATTATATTTGTCAACCGACGCATCAAATGTAGGAGTTGGAGCAGTTCTAAGTCAAAAAGATGACCAAGGAAGAGAAAGAGTAATATTCTATGCGAATCGTTCGCTAAAACAACCTGAAAGAAATTACAGTACAATAGAACGTGAACTACTGGGAATAATCTATGCTGTTGAGAAATTCAAATACTATTTATATGGAACTGAATTTATTATTTACACAGATCATAACCCTTTAACACTGATTACATTCTAACATCGAAAAGGCAATCTTTTTCAAATTTCTGAAAATTTAACTCTACAAGCGGTGAAATACGCAAATGTATATCAATTTTTCGTTCTTAGTCTTGTCTTGAGTGAGTCTAAAATTTAAGCTTGTTTATTACGTATTATTATTGCATGGCTCACATTATTATTTATATTATTTGCATTTATTAAATAGCTAATTGTGTTATCCAAATACTGCCATGCGTGTAAAAGTGCTCGCAGAGGCCTGGTCATCTGTAGTGATTTTTATTTTTATTATAATTTTAAATAATAAATAAAATATTTTAATTTAAATAAAAAAACTGCAATAAAAAATGGGCCAAAAATTTTAGGCTCGATTGTAGCATCGAACTTTAAAAGCCCTTGTGAATTTCTTCCTAATTTTTTCCCATTAATTCAAAACGATTAATAGAAACACTTTAAGTGTTAGTTCTCATAAGTAAAATGAATAATCTAAAGATTATGTAAAAGCTAGTTAAAAAGTAATTCTGGTTACATAACTAGATAGATCGATTTAACAATCGCTTTAGCTTCTGCTAAATGGAAAGTTTAGCAAGCTAGAAGCTGGCGCAATTCGATCAATGGTCCATAAAACACCTAAACACCTAATCTTGAACCAACACTCTGACAATTTGTCAATTCAAAATATTTTTTTTATCTGCCTAACGAAACGCCTTTGTTTGGATTCTAAAAAAATTTTTTTTTTTAATTTTAGTAATTGGTACATAATTGGTATTGGAAAATTAGGCGCAATATATCAGTGCAAAAAAGTATCAATTTTTTTACTTTTTCTTTTAAATAAATAATTACGACCAATTTTCAAGAATTTATTTTTTACTGATTTTTTAGGGTACCTCAAGAATTAAACCTTTTCTTTTTAATTTTTAAGATCTTTAATTTTGAAAGAAATTAAAAAAAACAAAAATAGAAAAAATAGCCTTAAAAATTTTGAAATTTTACTTTTTTTTAAATAAAAATTTATTTAAATTCAAATAAAATTTTGACTACGAAAGCAAACACAACACTGCTAATTATTTTTTCATTTAATAAATAAAATAGTCCTATTAATGCCCCTCCAGTACACTAAAAACAAAATTTTTGTGTCAACAAAGTACTCAATTTAATTTAGTAATTAAGTTATTAGAAACTTATATTTTATTTTTTATTCAATAATTGGCGAGCTTTTCTGAGTATGAAAACATTTTTTGTTTAGCTAATTCAAATTTGAAAATTGGAGCTTTTATTCCTCTAGAATAGTTTTTGGTATAAGAATTTTTTAAACCGCCCAAAAAATCTTAAAAAACACTTTCAAACTTTGAAATTATAAAATAAATTTTCATTTTTTTTTTTAAATTAAAATTCAAGATTTCCTAATAGAAAAAAGAAAATTTTGCCAATTTTTTAATTTAAAAAAAAAAAATTACGCTCTTATAAATAATCCCAAATAACTGATTGAAATATTTAAAAAATTATAAATTTTCACTTCTTTAAAAATTCAAGATTATCAAAAAAAAAAGTTAGAAATTTTTACATACCTTTTGCTCTAACAAAAATCCCAAATAACAGATTGAAATATTGAAAAATTTAAAATTTATAATAAATCTCCAAGTTGACAAATAAAAACAACAATTTCTCTTAGTAAAATTAATAAATCTAATATTTAATTAGAGAGAATAGCTATGTAAAATAAAAAAAGAGGAATAAGCCCGGGCATGCAAATAAATTAGCTTTTACATTACAAACTAGTTCATCAAAGATCAATTTAAAAGTAGCCCTAGAAAAATATTCGATTTAATTAGATCTTTTATTTTTGTTCATGATTAAGACATGTATTTATCTATACGCCTCTAGATACTCAACAACAAGATCTAATTAGATCGATTCATGACAAGCAACAAAATTTTCTTCCTCCATGGCAAATCTCAAGAGCAAACATCCAGCTTAAGATATTTATTAATTAAATACCTACAGCAAGAATTGTGGACGCCGAGCGTCCATTAATAGACCAAGTATGTTAATTAAAAAATACTGTCATCTTAATCTCCACGGACTGGTTTGAAAAAATATTTCGGCTCTACTGAAATAGTCCCACTGAAATACGAACTCACCTTATCTCTAGAGTGGCATAGATAATTTACTTAGGCAACGATCTAAGACGTATTAATATTCAAATCGAGGGAATATTCCGCTCGACTTTAAAGTCCCAGCTAGAAAGAGAAAAATGAGCCTGAAACGAATAAACAATTGTGACTTGACAGTCCACAAAAATAAATAAAACAAAAATAAATTTTGTTCAAGCTATTTAAAGCGTGACAAAATTAATTTTTTATTCGGCCGAGCTCTAACTCCGCTATTTACACATACAACACTGCTTTAAAAAAAAATGAATAAAAATAAAATTCTCTATTTAGTATGAAATAGTTTGTCAAGTGTCAGAATCCAATTATTCTCTATTACACTCTATCTTGATCTGCCAAAACTAAATTTCTTAATTGTTCGCCAAATAATTATCTCCCCTTTTCAACGCTTTGAAGATTGTGCAAACAATTTCACTATTTGACTTTGAAATTTTTGCGTCACAAACGAAATTTAGAAAAAAAAAATTATTTTAATTTTGAATCAAAAAAAAAAAGAAAAAGTCGTTTAAATAAATTTGAAACAAAATTTTTTCATTTAGAATGGATACAATTAAAAACATCAATTGACATTAAGAGACATCTAACTAAATAAGAACTCATTTGTGAGTTCAGATAAAGAAACGTTTGGACTTTTGCGTACAGGACTTGTAAGACCACATCTTGAATACGCTGTAGGTGTCTGGAACCCTTCAACAAAAGCTAACAAAAACATCATTCAAAGAGTACAAAGGTAGTCCTTATCAGGAGAGACTTATGGATTTAAACATTGTGGTATAGCGACATTTTTGTCGATATCACTGGAGTTAATTAACCTAACCATGAACGTCTGGCGACGAGGATATAAGTTCCAGAAGACTAATAAAAGTGCTTCTCGGAGGCAGTAATGTTTATAGTGCGTTTTTATAGTACCTGACGTGTGTCAGTTAGTACTTGGGAAAAATAATAGTCTAGAGCTGGTCCTGGTCATTGGTGATCCGGCAGTGGTCACAATGGTTCACAGTTACCTAGCTTTCGCTTTATAAAAGCGGAGGAAAGATGTGATATCTTTGTCAATATCACTGGAAAGTTAATAGACTTTACCACGAGCGTTTAAGTTAAGAAGGAGCATAAATACATGCTTCAATACGTCTACAGGCCCAAGGTTATTAAAGACATTATAAGTATTTAAGACGGAAATTTAAAGAGAAGTTTTTGGCATGGAACAAAAAAGCATAGAAAGACTACCACAGCTCCTTTCGCGCCTAATGCCGAAAGGCGTAAGTATAGATTACTATACTGCCGTCTGACCACTACTATGTATACCTCTACTATTAATGAAATAAATTTTTGAATTATTAAAAATAAAATTTTGTAAACTTTACATTGTCTCTAATCATAGTGGCACCCCTATTCTTTGACAAAAAAAGCATCACACAGTCAAGGCTGGCTTATGAGATTTGGAATTTAAAAGAAGCAGGGAAGTTGAAGCTGACAGTCTGTCCATTTATGTTCTATTTAAACATAAAAAAATAATAATAAAAGGAATTGATTGCACTAAAATTAAATTTAAAATAATCGGGCGATTTTTCTTGTGAGTTTTTTTTTAAATTTTAAGATGAATATTTAGATTTTTAAATTTATTAGTTTTTTAGAAAAATATTTTATGCCATTTAAATTCAATACCAATGTGTAAAAATACCAGCTTTGGTACCAGCATAACAAAATTTTTGATAATTAAATATAGAATGTACAGAAATGTAAAATATAAAAAAATTTAAAATAATTTTAAAAAATTATACTTTATACTTATTTTGTGTTTGTATGTAATTATTTTTCTACTAAACCTTTTTTTTCTACCAGTCACATAACTCATGCCAACTGGACCTTGTTGATACTCTAAGTTTTAATGACAGGATTTTTGCTCAATTTTTGACAATTGAAAAAATAATGAGTAGAAGGAGTTGGAGATAAATTCGAATACCCAAAGCAAAAAATAAATAATTTAATATTCTTTTATTAAAATTTCTTAATTTTTTTTTTCATGACACTTTTGATATTAGATAACACAAACCTTATTTTAAATCTAATTGTTTAAAAAAATGTTAACGCATAAGAGACTATTTTATTTAATAGAATAAAATAGAGTACACATTTTAAGTTTATCATCTTCCTTCAATTTTTAAAAAATAAATAATCAAAAAACTTTTAAATTTAAATTAAAAAAAATAGCATTTCATAAAAATTTCAATAATCATCATTAAAAGGATATAAATAAAAATTAAAAAAAAGTTTAACTTCTAATTAAAATAAAAAAAAATGTTTAATTTAATTTTTGCTCATTTTCTTCTAATAAAAAATATATTTAAATTATAAGATCAAAAATAGACTAAATCAAAAAATTTAAAAATAACTAAAATATTATTTAAATGAAATTGTATCACATAAACCTGATAAACATTTTCAAACTTTAAAATTATTTTTTTTAAAGTCTCATCACAATATTCAAGATAAATATTGTTTGATTAAATATCATGTCCTTTTGGGCTCTTAGAATTTTTGTTACAGAGCAAAAATAATTTAGAAAAAAACTATCCAGCTTTTTGCTTCATATTAAATTGAATAAAAAAATAATAAAATAAAAAAGATAATAGTAGTCTATAAATCATCATTTTTGCTCAATTACGACTATTTTTAATATAACAAAAAATTATTGCACTTATTCGAGCATGAGAGTTTAAATGATGCCCTCAGCATAAATAAAAAAAATACAAAAGCTAAATTCTATTTTGGTCTTAAGTTACGTTAAGAGAAATAAATATTTGCCTAACATATAATTATTGTCCGGTATTTTCCGAGCATTTTCAAAGCTTCCTTCGAAGGTTCGAAGCTGGACACCAAAGAGCCTTAAATTGTTATTAGAGCTAAAATAAAAAGTTAATTTACAAATCGAAAAATTTTTATTTTCTTAAACACAAAAGAAATGAGAGTCAAATTTTATTTGGTCAAAGTGTGATTGATACTAGAAACAAAAAGCTCAAATACTTTTAATAAAATACTTCTACTATTAATCCAGTCACTTAAAGCAGAACAATAAACATTTGCCAAATAAATATATGCCCAGTTGTTTCGTTATTGTTCATGAGTCCATTTAAAGATATTGAAAATATAATTTATCTAAAAAAGATAAATCACTATTTAGCCTGTTGCTTGACGAATCCACATGCAAAAACAATTCTCGCAAAAATCAACTTAGACTCCAGCACTATCAATCAAAATCGCCTCATTTTACACAAACAAATAAAGTCTATAATTTATTTAGATTATTTTTGTTTAAATAAATTATTTTAAAAAAGAGTCAATAAATTTTTTTCACTTAAAAAAATTATTTTCTTTACCACTAAAGTGAAGCTATGAAGATGCTGCTTTTTATTTCAAAACTTTTTTGTAATTTTAAAGTCAATTTTTATTCATGGTTCAAAAAATTTAATACCTTCAATATTTATTACAATTAAAGATGTAGAACTGTAGAATTTGGGCTTTCACTGACAAAAGTCATTTCTCACATTTGAAAGAGTTTTATTCACCAATTTAATCACATAATAATTGTGAACGTAATAAGTTTATTTATATGTTGTAGTTCTCTCAATAACTTCAACACCGACTCCAGTCTACTTAAATGTCTATAGTTTCACAGTGCTCAAGAATACCTGACTTTAGAACTCCCTCGTCAATTGTCTCAAAGAATTTGCAGCAGTGGATAGTTCAAAGCTTGTAACTTTTCTAAAATGTATTTGTAATTTGTTCTTTTTGAAATTGTTTAAACTCTAACAATATTTAAAAATTTTTCTAACAATGGTCACAGGAGTTTAATTACTCAAAGCCATTTAAAAAATATATTAAA
>QEOQ01000455.1:4507-16204 GCA_010279815.1 Brachionus plicatilis
ACGATTTTACTAAAATTTGCGAATTCTAATATAAGCTTATTATACGTAAAATTTCATATCCTTACCAACTAATATTTTATATTTTTATATTTTTATATTTTTAAAGAGCATAAAATTTTCCTCTCTCTTGTGTACATTTTTATTTAAAAATAAAGGGTGTGCCAATTTTATTTCTTGAAAAACAACCAGTTGTTCCAGGATTCACCTGAGACCAAAATTTTATTTTTAATAAACTAGTAAAAATTCAATATATAATTATTGTTTAACTTTTTTAATTTTAGCTTTTTTCTATATGAATAAAGTCTCAACAGTAATTTCATTTAAATTTTGAATATAATAATTCTATTGATAATTTTTTTGAATCTTTTAACTTAATTTTTAAATGAAAGTTTCATTTGAACATTTTGTTAGAAAGAGTACTATAAGAATTTATAAAATTTTAAATTTAAAAAAGGTGATTTTTCTGATTTATAAATCTATAGAATATATCTTTTAAATACGTAATTTGCGAGGAACGAGCGGTGCGTGACGAGCATATTAGGCATAGACACACGTGAATAAAAAACAAGTATTTTCTTAAGAAAAATTTTTGACAGACAATAATTAAAGATATTCAGATAAAACTTAACATTTACATTTACTAATTGGTATCAAATAATAATAATAATAATAATAATAATAATCTACAACAGGTTAACTGTAGAGCAAGCTTTTGCTAGCTATGATAGCAATTTTTCATGTAATAACAAAAAAGAATTAAAAAAAAACATTCATATACTACATCATCGATTTTTAAACCGATCTAATCAAGCTTCATAAAGATCCCAATCAAGGTAACTTAAATTCTTTTTTTTTAATCCGATCTGGTGGTATGACCCATTCCTGTTCTAGTTGTTAAGCTTTCCCACATTGAAGGCTCTTGAATCGTCTACTCTTTTCTTGAAGAGGTTTTTGCTTCTGGATGTGATAGTCACTGTTGTTAAATTGTTCCAATTGTCAACAACTCTATTCAACAGAAAATGTTCTCTGTAGCCATTCTTGGTTAACTGCTTTTCCAAACGGTGTTTGCTTCTGCGAACGCAACGCGCTGGTCCATTGACTGTAATGGAGCTCATCAACTTATTCGGGTTGTGCCAGTCCACTCTACTTAATCTAGTATTTATTTTGAGGTACTCAATTAAGTCACCTCTTTGTCTCCTTTCCTCTAGTGTTGTCAAGCCTAGCTTTTTGAGTCTATAATCGTACGGCAAGTCCTTTATGATCTTTACCAGTTTAGTTGCTCGTCTTTGAACTTTTTCTAGCGCTGCTATATCTTTTTTTTTATAAGGACTCCACACTGCTATGGCGTATTCCAAGTGTGGTCTTACAAATGCAATATATAGTTTTCGAAATGTCAGTTGGGTCCAAAATTTGAAATTTTTTTCAGAAAAGCCAGAACAGTATTTGCTTTATTGGCAGCATGACAAAATATGAGTGTTCCATTTGAGATTGCTAGTAATGATGATGCCTAGGTCACGGTCTCTTTTAGTTTGATTAAGTGGTTTCCCTTTCATTTTTAAGGTAATTGAAAAGTGCTTGTAATTGAACGCCATTAATTTGCATTATCACCATTGAACTTCATTTGGTATGTATTTGACCACTCAATCAGTTGATTTATGTCATTTTCTAGATTAGTTAATTCCATTTGGTTCCGAATAATAGATACAAGTTTTGTGTCATCATCAAATAATTTGCACAATCTGGTAATAGCCTCTGGCAAGTCATTAAGAAGATGATGAAGAGCAAAGGACCGAGAACAGTTCCTTGAGGCACACCGCTTAAAACCTCTACCCATTCTGAGGGACAGCCTCCCATTACTGTTTTTTGACGTCTTCCAATAAACAAGTTTTTAATTCATCTTATTAGTCTATTATTAAAATCATGAGTCTCTAACTTTACTAATAGCCTGCGATGTGATACCTTGTCAAAAGGCTTTGATGACTGGTTTCCAAATAATGAAGAAAGAAGTATTGTCATTTGTGTAAAAGTCAATAAGTATAAAGAATGAATAATTAGTAGAATGGTTAATCAAAGCTGAGTTTTTCTTTTTTAAAAGTTATTTAGCTTCTTTTAAAGGAGGGTGCAAGCTTTATTTAGAAAATAGCCTAATGATCACTCCCCCATGATCGAGTTTAGATTTTTTGAGTACTAGGTAATCAAACATTTAGAATCCAATAGTTAAAATATCTAAGCTCGAGCGTTGGGGCTTCATACTTTTTTTAAACGAAATTTTAATTTTTCGAGAAAATATTGTGGTTATTAAGGTTTTAGTAAATTATAATAGAGAAAAAAAAACAAATAAGCTGTGGAAAATTGAGATTATTAACTTCGGTTATGTCCTTGAAGATCTTTTGACTTTGACTATGATGAATATTTAAATATTTTTCTAAATTATTTTTTGAGTTCAATTTTTGCTTCATCATTCTAGCTATCTCAATAGAATCATACTTATCTGCTACTCTTTGGCTGAAAAATAAGTTGATTAAAGCTCCAGCGATTCTGAAATCGTCCATAATATGATTCAATATTGAATTTGGAGTTTTATCGAGAGCTTTGAATGATTGTTTCAAAATTCCTTTAATTACTTCTACAACATATCTACATTTTGTGACAAAACGTGTCTCATTACTCTCTTTGCAAGTTAGTTGTTTTTTAGACTTTGGTGCACCTTTTAAACATCAGCTTACAAAATAAAAAAAAAAATATTTTATGAAACTCACAAGTCGGTAATTTCAAATTTAGCTTTAAAGATTTTAAAAATTTAACAGAAAATTTGAAACCGCGATCTAACAAAATAAGATCACTTTCTTTGAAGAATTCTTTTAATTCTTCTTTTTCTTTAATAAGCGAATTAATGATTGTTGAATCACTATCAACTGCTGCAAACGGTCCATAAATATCGACGATTTTCCCGTTTGTGGCACTCCAAGTCTTTTTTTGAAAATAATAATTTGAACTTTTATCAAAATAACAGTATGTTCCATCGGCTACCAAAGCTAGTTAAGAACTGTTTAAGTCAAAAAGATCAGCTACCATTTCCGTATTTTGTAATAACCAATCATCTCGGGTCAAATAATTTGCTCCAAGATTTTTTGGGACAAAATCTTTAAGCATAGCGCTACGAACTTGTTCACAAATATTGCTCACTAATTGCCTATATTTTAACTGAAATATTTCGCTTATAGTCGTTTGATCAAGACCTTTTCTCAACCAGAATAAGTAAATAAAAACAGCTTGAACTTTTGTGCGATTTTCTGTATCATAAAGTGATTTTAGTTCATTTTTTATAAAAAACAACTCGTCCTTTGTAAAACCAGTAAAATTCAAGCATGTCGTTTCAGGTACGGTTTTTATATCACGAAGTTGATCAAACAAACTTTTTGAACTTGTTACGCGGAGACTCTCTAGTAAAATTTTCACTTCATCTTTCTTCATAGTTGTCACATTCTTATAAATCGGAATTTCATCTATTGCCTCTTCTTTTAATAAACCGTTTTCTTGAAAATGGATTCTACAACAACGGTTTCCAATGGGAGCAATAATACCTCTTTTAATATAAATATCAGCGATCGCATTAGATGATATAACAGAAAAACGGATACCCATGCCACATTTCTTTTTACAAATAAAACAATCACTGTGAGTTGCATCACATCTTGGATTGTCCAAATTAAGTATTTCTAAGTCTATATTAGAATTCGATTTGAGGAGTTGAATTTGAATGCAGTTCTTGATCATTTAAAGCAGTTGTAACGCTAAATTCGGAATAAATTTCAGCTTGAGCTGACGTACATTTTCAACAACAATTTGCTCATCATTTTTGCTAAACATTCTGATTTCCACTAATCGAAGTACTCAAATTTGAACTACTTTCGGTTTCCATTCTTAATTCGTTAACATCGGTTGGATGCGTTGGTACGTTACTAATCGCTTGTGAGATCAAAAGTGGATTATCTTTTCTAACATAATTTTGATAGTTCTTTAAATGTTTTTGGCATATAATGTCATATAATTCAATATTTTTATCAAAGTGATTATTTAAGTTAGTTGCAAGTTGTTTATCTTTTAATTCCATTAGATTTTTTATGCCAACTTTTTCACCCCTTCGATGACAAATGCTACAAAATCTGTTTCTCAAATCAGTCAAAACCATTATTAATATTTCATGAATTAAGTTTTGGATTATATGGATATTTTTTTATTCAATTTTTATTTATTTTAATTTTTTAAGTTTAGTGAGTATAAATAATCTATTCAAAATTAAGGGTAAAGAAAGATAAATAATCAGTTTAAAATTTTAAATACTTTCAAATTTTCATAATTTAAACAAAAGTCTCGTGAATTTCAACATAAAATTAAAAAAAAAATTCAATCAGCGATTTATTCTTAATCATGGAATTTTTAGTTGATCTAAAATAACCATTTTTAATCTCTAATACAGTACTGAAAATTAATTTGTCACATCATGACATGATATCATTTAATACCACATGATATCATCTTATATCAGAAAAAAAATTATTTACATATTTTTACATATAGAATTTTCAAATTTATATTCACCGGATATTATCTGATATCAAATGATAATAGCTGATATCAGCTGGTATGAGGAAAGTTTAAAAAAATGATATTAAATGACATTAGATGATATGATGCGACAAGTTTATTTCCGGCACTGTAATACACATTTTTATTTACTATTTTGGGCCAAAAAAGGTACTTAACTGAAAGTAGTTTTTCTAAGTTTCAATATAAGCATAAATTTGTTAAGAAAAAGAAAATTTTTAATTGTCTAATTCTACGGCCAAATTTACATAGAAATCCGGCAACCTCCTTTCATTGGATGTTATTTAAAAATACACAAGAAATTATTGATTTTTAGTTTATAATTTGTAGCCTAAATATAATTTCCCAGATCCATACCAATTATATGAACATCGATTGAGTTACATACACATATCTAATAATGATTAGATTTGGTAACCCTAGTTTTGTATTGTTGTCAGACTTGTTTATAAGTCACATTTTTAAGTCTAATTCACAAAAATTTAAGTCTAAGTTATGACTTGCACAAAAATTTTTATCAATATCTGCTTCATTTGGACCAGTTGAAAGAATTTTTTCATATTCTGGTTACATTAACAGACCACATAGGTCAAGATTAACAGCCAGGAATTTGGAAGCAACTATTTTATTGGTATCAAATATGGATTTATTAAATCATTGACTTGACTTTAAAAAAAAAAAAAAATTAAGTAATTGACTTGACTTAAGACTTGTGACTTAAAAACAGGTCTGATTTTTGTGATTTTAAAAAAAATTTCATCTTTTGTTACGACTCAAATTCATCGCACAAAGTCCAATTAAACCGGTTGCTTTTACCAATATTTCCGTCTTCATCTGAATCAGAAGAATCAGATAAACTTAATCTAATATCTAGCTCTTCCTCGTCCTTTTCCTCTTCTTCATCATTTGAAAATCTTGTGCAATCGGCATCCTTATCATCGTCGAAAAGACGTATTACTTTTTGGGTTTGTGAAGTTCGTTTCAATTCGATCTTTTCAATTCAGAAAAACTTGAATAACTTTTTTACTAAAAAAGAAAATTTAGTTCTATAAAATGCTTAATTATAAGCAAATTTGCTTAATGAAGTAAAATAGGTCTGCAAAATAATCTGCAATTATCTGCATTTTGCACACAATTAAAAAGGATTCTAATAACTGTGCAAGTACATTGCAGAGTTTTTGCAGACATATATTTTCGGCCTAAGAAAAGTTGCTTAAACATTAAGCATTTTACAGAACTAAATTATTCATTTGTAAAAAAAAAATTAAAAGTAAACAAAATAACTAGATAGATTTATGACAAAGATTTTTGAAATTTGAAAAATATAATGATGCTTTTTCGTTAAATTGTTGTTGATTTTTTTTAAAAAACTAAATTTTAGCGCCACACTTAAAATTAGTAAGATAATTCTTTTATTTAAAAAATTAAAAATAATTTTTATCTTTTATTATACCTATTTCTTAAATACCGCATCTCAACCTAAAACTTAATTTTAAGTTCTTTTAAAAATTAATTTTGATTCTTAGGTTTTAAAAATGCACCTAAACACGAATTTCACGTTTTAATGCATGCACTACTGTGCAAGTGCATACGGTGGGCAAATTGAAGATAAAGATCAAGATCAAAAGATCAAAATAAAAATTGGAATATTTTTTTTAGTAATAGAGAAATATAAATTTTTTCAAAAGCAATTACTTGACATGGTTGGAAGCGAATGTGACCCCCTTGTTCAAAAAGGGAAACAATTCAGATCCAGCAAACTATAGACCAATATTGTTGACTTCCGTTCCGTGCAAGATAATGGAAAAGTTAGTAAAAGTAGAAACTATTTCCTTCCTCAACAAGCACAACCTGTTATCCAAAAAACAACATGACTTCGTCAACAAAAAAGCTTGCGTCACGAACCTTTTACAGACTATGGAATTTACCACAAAAGAGCTTGCTTCAAAACAATCGGTCGATATCATCTTTCTAGACTTTGCCAAAGCCTTTGACAAAGTTCCACACGAACATCTCTTATTCAAATTAGGTAAATATGGAATAAAAGAAGAATTATTAAACTGGATAAGAGCTTTTCTCACCGACCGCAGACAAAGAGTAATTTTAGGCGACAGTGCGTCCGATTGGCTCAAAGTGCACAGCGGAGTTCCCCAAGGCTCAGTACTTGGCCCAACGCTGTCCATCATCTTTATTAACGACCTTGCTGAATTTCTCAAGTGCACAACCAAAATGTACGCAGAAGACACTAAAATTATGGCAAATTTAGGCTCAAAAAACGCGTCAGAAAACTATGTCAAACTTCAACTCGACATAGACATAACAGATAGCTGGACAATAACTTGGTTAATGTTCCTCAATGCAGAGAAATGTAAAGTAATGCATATTGACAAATCAAACCCAAAAACAACTTACACAATGAGCTGTTATGACTCAAACTTAACCGTTGATATTGCCACAACCGAACGCGAAAAAGATCTCGAGCTACTAATCTCTAACGACCTTAAGCCTAGCGCTAAAGTAAACAAAGCAGCTTCAAAAGCAAATAGTTTATTAGGTCTCCTAAAAAGGACATTCGTTATCAGAGATGCTTAACTCCGGAAAAAACTTTATACGTCTTACCTGAGACCTCAAATTGAACTCGCCGTCTCGGCCTGGTCACCTTATACGAAAAAAGACATAAACACAACAAAGACACAGGGCGTCAGTCGCATAGCTGACGCGCTCCGCGTGATCTATCACGCTGCAGTTTTAAACTACTAGTACTACTACTATGTCATGTAAAGTTTATTTCCTTATTTAAATTTCTAAATATCCCTTTTTATTGAACTTTAATAGATTTAAATATTTTAATTTATCTTAATGAAAGCATACTTTTAAAGACAAAAAAATATACTGTTTTAAAATTTTTTTAAGAAGAAAAATAAAATTATTTCAATTTGAATGAATGGATATAAAAGTTATAAATTTGTATTTGTGAGTTAAACTTAACCTGAATTATTTAAATTATTGACTGTTTTTGTCAAATAAATTAAAGATCAATCATTTTGATTTTAATTTGGTAATGAACCATTATTAGACATAACATCTCTAGTAATGTTTAGTATTTATTTCCTAAAAATTATTAAAATCATTAGATTAATTAAGTTTTAAAATTTTAAATGATCGCTTTGATCTTAACTTTTATCTGAAACTTCAATTTTCCATACGATAGTATTTTCAAATAAACTAATTTAATTGAATCGGGCAAAAATACGTCCTAGTGTATTAATTTTTTTTTGTCCATATTGAATTTAGTTATATTCAAATAATTTTTAAATAATTTTAAAAAATTTCTGATACTAAATATTTTTATTAAATAAATATATTAATATCTCTATTAAACCTTCTAATAGTCATGTAAATTAAGCCAATTAATAGAATAACAAATGTAAGAATGTTCATCAAAATTTTAAATTTTCATCTAAAATAAATTCTTTATTATTTTTTTTGTTGTATATGCATGGACAATCTTGAGATGTGCAAAGCAAACACAAATTTCCCTTGTAATAAATACATGCAATTTTTATTGGACATTTTTTAATTTTATTTTGAATATACGGGCTCATTTGCTGCAATGGACTTGTTGTAAATGACGTGATAATTATTATGAGAACAAACATACGAATCATCAAACATAAGAATTTAAAAAAAGATCTAAAAATAATTTTTTCTAGCATTAAGAATGTAATCAGCAAAAAGGTAAAACATTTTTAAAAAAATAAATCTAAGCATCGAATTTCATTTTTGATTATATAAATAAATTTTTAATTTTTTTTGTTCTTAAAAAATTATTTTAGAATTTAAAAAAAAAAAGAGCTAAAAATGAATTTCTTTATAATTATTTAATTCAAAAATAATGAATTAGATTTTTGATTTTCATTTAAAATTATTTTATTTTTTCCTAAAGCCAGAGAGTTCAATTTTTTTTAATGACTTTGACTTTTTTTTGGAACTTCAACTACAACTCTAGTATTTTCTAACTTTAATATCATGTTATTTAATTATCATAATAGCAAAGTGTCAAAAAAGCAAAAATTAAAATAGCAAATCAGTTAGTTAATCAATTATTGGGTACAAAATAGCTTTAATTAAAATAGCCGGTTCAAAATAGCAGTACTCTAATGGAAATAAGATCGTTACTTTTAAAAAATTAAAAGAAGATGAAGGTTCTGGATTAGATCAAATCCACATAAAATTGTATGACTTTATTTTCTTACTCACCCCGATTAAATTTGAAAAATTTTATTTTCAAATGTGTTCTATCTTTTATCACAAAATTTATTTCCCCACAAGATATGGGTAAATATCTTATTTTAACACACACAATTTACCTGAAAATAAACAATTTTTTTTTCCCTGTACAAAAAAAGTAGTTATTTACCCACAAATTGACATTAAATTTCTTTTATTTAAAAAAAAAATTGAAGCTCATCAAGAAGGTAAATTACCGCTTATTAATAATAAGCATATATAAGATAAGATATGGCTGTCTATTATTCATTATTATATTTTCAAAATGGAATTGGAATTGTTTATTAAGTCAAAAGGAACAAGACCAATTCAAGGCTATGTAGCACCGTGCAATTGTTTATCCGGATTCTGTTAGCGGCTAAATGAACTTGTGAGTTCGTAGCTAACTTTACACTTCTTAGTTAAGATTCCCTAGTAATTATTTATATTAACTACTGTAATTGGTGGCTGAGAGATATAATACAAAAGTATGTCTATAAAAGAAGATTTTATTTGGTATTGTTCTTCGGAGCTTTGGAGTTATAATAAAGAGCTTTAAAACACAAACTTTTGTTATTTACAATGAATTCTGATAGGGAAGTTAGCCTACAGAAATGCTCTTTTAATACTGCAAAATAACTTAAAAGCATTGAGATCAGAGGGACAAACTATTCCTTGCAAATTATGTTTTTTGAATTGTAAATCAAAGTCTATTGTTTGTGGCTCTTGTAATTATTCTTTTCATTTAAAATGTGTTAAAAAAGCTTATGCTCCTAAGCTAAAAATTAATTTCATATTGGTATTGTGCTAATTGTAATGATAATTAATTAATCTTTACGTGTTAATCTCTTTTTCTCTTTTTTTATTTTCTTTTAATTTTTTTTTAACTTTCATTTGTGGCTTAAGAAATTCAAATCCACATCCACTTTTTGTGTGTATCATTTTTTCTTTATTATCCCATAAAATGTGTGGTAATAAACGTTATCTTTATCAAAATATAACTAAAATTAAAAGAATTGGAAGATAATTATGGTATTTTGACATGCTGTTATGAATTTTTTATTTTGATACTATTTTTTTTGTCTGCTTTTTTAATACTGTTTTTATGATAATTTCATTTTAACCATGCTTTTTTAAAAAAGAGCCAATATCAATACAACCCATCCATTCCGATTTTATTTTTTAGTAAATTAAATATTTTAAATTTATTCAGATTATTCTCGAATTCTTTTAAATATCGAAAAAAAAAGCAAAAAAATACTGCAGTCGATATTGTTAAATACAATGATTTAAAAAACACTCTGATTTTATAATAAATTCAGATTTATTTCTTTATTGAGATTCAATTAGAAGTCACTTTTTTGACATACGAAAATGAAAATAAGATTATTAATTTCAAGGATTAAAAATTAATTGCATTCCTGTAGATGAGATCATATAAAAAAAACAAGATAAAAAAGTATTTGATGGAAAAGTTTTGGCATTCAGAAATGATTAAAAAAACTGCTAGTTTTTGGGAAACATCTGATTTTAAGTGTCATCCAAAACTACATTTAATTAAAATTTAGTCGAATTGAATTAAGTTAACTGAAATATAGAGAAAACTCCCATCGCTAGCAGTTATGAAAGAAAAAGATTAAAATCTATCACATCATGAATTTCTATAAATCAAGAATTTTTTGTCCCACTAGTCCCCAGTTATCTTGCTTTCCTCATTATAACTCCTAAGACCGAAAAATATAAAAAACTCACAGTACAACAAACACAAACGGAGTGGTCCTAAAAAGGGGAAAATATATCTAGACTACAAATTCAACCCCAAACGAATGGAAAATGAAAGTAATAACACAACTCTTTGAGAATAAATGCTCAAATGAAGAATTAAACAATTATCGTGGTATTTCTTATCTTCCAACAGTAGCGAAACTATTTGAAAAACTTATCCATAAGCAAATACTAGGCTATCTAAATTCGAAAAAGCTGTTTTCAGATAGCCAGCATGGCTTTAGAGCATACCACAGTTATGAATCAGCATCCATGAACTAATCTCGGAAATCAATAGGATTAGAAGCAAGCGTTTGATAGGCATCATACTCTTTACTGATTTCGGAAAAGAGATTGACACTGTCGATTCAGGTATGCTTTTAATTAAGTGACATGATGCCACCATCTCACGCCTTAGTTGACTTCTCTTCGTGTCTCTCGGAGCCAACCAATTAGGCTTGTTTTACCACGTTATGTCGTCTTTGCTATTGTTGACTCTGAAAAGTTGGATTAAGTCACCACTTTTTCGTCTTGTCTCCAGAGATGTAAGACCCATCCGCTCAAGTCTTCTCTCTTACTCCATGCCTTTCAAAGCAGTGGGGACTCTTGTTACTCTTTTCTGGACTTTTTCAACGAATGTAAGTGCGATATAGTGAGGCCCATATTTCCACATTCCTAGACACGAATGTTTGTTTTAGCATTCCTAGAACTTGGTTGGCTTTTGAATCAGGCGTGCGAATGATGCCCAAGTAACGTTCTTCGGAGGAGTTTTGAAGCTTAATGCGTGAGTCATCCTTCTTTTTTAGAGTATATGACCTGGTTCTTGTTACATGCTCGTTGATACCGATATTCATTACCTTAATCTTGCTCTAGTTTGCTTCCATCAACCATGTCCAACACCATTCGGCCACTGCGTCCAAATCAGCTTGAAGACTAATCATATCCGCCTCGGAATCCACCTGTGCTATTATTTTTAGATCATCGGCAGAGCTTGCTTGTGTGTTTCAAGTGACTTTGTGTCATTGATGGAGATTGCAAAGAGAATTGAGAACACAC
>QEOQ01000455.1:19210-33075 GCA_010279815.1 Brachionus plicatilis
ATCCCTCGAGGTGATTGTTGGTACGCGGTCCATCGTTTGCGAAATGATTCCATGTAAAGCCATATTTGCCATGTTTTAACTCTTTTTTGTTGCTAAAAATTTTTTGAAGTTGGTAAGAGCTTCGACATACGTTTCACGCTCTTTATTTTGAAGAAGTATGTACCCCGATGGAAACATTTTATTTTGATAGTATCCATGGATCGAAAAGATATGATAAAAATGAGTTGGACACGTTTTAAATGTACCATCTAAGTGCCATCGCTTGGAGTTAGTTAAAATTCTGAAGCCGATTGGTGACATAAATATTAAAATCCGATTCGAATTATTTAGGTTGTCGAATTGAAGGAATTGTTGGTTGTTGATATTGGCGTAAATCTCATTTATTTGAATATCTTTTGTTTCTTTCGGAATTGCCGGTTTCGACTTTTTCCGATGATAACTAAGATTGGATTTATTTTCTGCAAACGGTTTCCAATTTGCGGCAACTTCTTCGTACGTGTACTTTGCAATGAGTCGTTCATATTGTCGATTGTAGGCGTCCCTCAATGATATATCATGATTATTTTTAGCAACTTCACAGCATGCTTTAAAATATAAGAAGGAGTCAATCTCACAGTCAGTTAATCTTTTGTGGTAGTGTTCGATGTCGTTCTTTTCCATTGTTACCGGATTGAATAGTGCACCACATGTTCGGATTACACATCAATACCACTCAGACTTATTTTCGTTCTTTTGATACCGTTGATATTGGCAAATATGTTGCTTTTTATCACTGTCAATATATTAATCTATATTTAATGTTACCTTAATATTAATTCTTATTTAATGTTACCGCTCTTCATATTACTTCTTTTTTTAAAGACTTCATATTCTTTATTTATTTTATCTTTTTTTTTCAGAGATATAACCAATCATTAATTGAAAATCAAAAAAATTTAATTGGTTTGACAATTTTTTGATGACAATTTTTTTTTTATATCCTATGACATCTTGTTATGACATATTTTACCCCTTTGATTTATGACAATTTTTGCTCTAACCTTTTTTTCTTGACGGTAATTTTTAGTCCTTATTCAATAATAGAATAAATTCCTTAAAATGTGAATTTTCTACAATTGAAAAAGGTAAAAAACAAAAAATTAAAAAAAACGAAAGGGCTCTATCTGTTTTTTCTTGTTCTATATTATCTGATGAGTAAATTTTTCTTTGTTTTTTTGCAATTTTATCCCGTGTTTTACCTCTAAATGATAGTCGAGATTGGTTTTTGCCGAAGTCTTTTGATAATATTTTAAAATGTTATCTTTTTTGCATTCTAAACATTGCAACATTATCTTTTTGTAGTATGCCAACTTCCTCGAAGAAAATCTTTTCAGGCCCTTGAAAATTCGGATCCCTCGAAGATGTTTCCTCAACATGAAAACTTTCATTTGAAAAATTTTATTTGATTGAGTCGGCTGAACGTCTGATACTTGTGTTTGTAAATTTGAGTCGTTGTAATTTTCTTGAAGAAATTCATCCATTCTAGAGTTTTCTCCTAAGATCGATGCAACGCTTGTTCTCATTCTTTTATTAGACATTTTAAATTTTTTATTGTATTTTTGGGAAAAATTTTAGATTTGATTTTGGNATAGACATTTTAAAATTGAATAAAAAAAAAAATATATATAATTTAAGTTAAGTTACATTGAAGACTTTGAGTAAAAAATTTAAATTTATCATTGTAATTTAAAAGATAATTACTAATAGATATTTGCTTTGTTTAAATCAATTAAAAGAAAGCTTAGATTCTATAATTGAAAATAAGAAAAAATAATCGCAAATTAGCGATTTTCTTAAAAATTTATTTAACTTTAAAATAACTTTTTTTTATCCGCATGATTGTTTTGTATATAACTAATAATTTTTTTGTCTTAAAGCTTTTTTTCTTTATTCCGAAAATTTTTATAAATTTCCCGAATTCTGGATTATCTGGTATTCGACAATCTCACATATCCGACAAAAATCCTCTTTCCCAGAGTGGTCGGTTTAAAGAGGTTAGACTGTACCATGTGTTTGATAATTTTTGGACTTGAACAGTTTGGACCGAGAATGTGGAATTATTTTTCTCTCTTTTCTCATCATTAAATTAAAATGAAAAATTAAATTCAAAAATTGAGAAAAATCAAAGTTTGGCGATGTAAATTTCGTCGATTTTAAATTACTTGAAATATTTGAATTATTTAAAGATTCAAATTTAAGTTTAAACAATTCCATAAATAAAAGAAAAGGTAAAAACGCTCAATTGATTTTGAGCCATAAAAGAAAAAAATCACTTTATTATTTTAGAATCAAAAAGAAATCGTTTAAAGAGGAGAAATTTAACATGCAATTAGAGTTTAATAGAGAATATCTATGGCCACAATCAGGAATATTGCGTTTATCTCTTATTTTGGCCTTACTAGCAGCTTGGATAGCGGCTGCGGCAGCTGGCACTAATGCATATCGTCCAAGGCGTGATGCCTTTCTTGCATTTGCCATAATTGCTTTTATACTTTCAATCATCATTTTTGTCTTTAATATTTTAAGCTTGACAGAAATAACAGCTATTTCATCTATTCCATGGATTATTATTGTAAGGATTTGGAGAGTGAAGTTGAGAGCAATTTTTATCTGGAGCAGAGCAATTTTATTAAAGTTGTATAAAAACCGAATTTATTAATATAAAATGGTTCAAAATCTCTTTTTAAGCTTTAACAAAATTTGTTAATTATTGTTAAAAAATTTAATACTACTATTCATTTTGAGAAAGTTATTAATCTTTCATTTGAAAAAAATTGCTTTGATCCGAAAAATCGCTGCCAACTTCACTCTCACGTAAGAAATTATAAATTAATTAAAAAATTTTTTGCTTTAAATAATTTATTTTAGTTTGCTGTCTTAGATGCGCTAATGTTTGTAGCTTTGCTTGTTGTTTCAATAGTCATTGCTGTTACAGTAGGAAATGGAAATTGCGCTGGTAATGATTTAGGAACTTTTAAACTACAACCTTTTTTGGCATCAGCTATTTTTGGATTCATCTCATGCATTTTTTACGTCGAAATACTTGTCTTGCAAGCTGTACAGATCTAAAAGTCGGGTGCCAATCAAATATTATCAGAATTAATTAATTACACATAAAACTACTAGAAATTAATATGAGAAATTTATTATTAAATATTTAACACTATTATTTGTTATTTAATCTTTAACACGGAATTTCAGCTTTTAAAATTTTAAAAATTATTTACTTTTTTTAATTGACTTATGTAATAAATCTTATATAATTAATTGAATTACATTTAGTAATTTAAAAATTTTTTTGAAATTCAAAAATTAAACTAGTTATTTATTTATTTTATTTAAAAGATAATTTAGGAAAGGAAAATTTCCAGAGCAGCTCCGAATGGCATAGCCTTCTTTTCAGCCCTCTTGTTAGCAATATTAATTTTACAAAATTTAGATTAATTAAAAAAAAAAAGAAAAATAAATTAAGAATGTTTTGTTTTTTTTTTTTTTTATAATTTGTATATTAAACTAGTTAATTCTTCATAAACTAGTTTAATCTTTTTAATTCATTCCAAACCATTTCTATCGAGTTTAGATCTGATGAGTAAGCAGGTGCTTTTACCCTAATATTAAATTAAAATTTTAAAATTATTTCATACTCTAAAAGTTAATATTACTTAAAATTTTAAAAGATTAAATATGTGTTATTTTTTGTTTTATAGATAACTTATATAGTGATAGACAAAAATGACGGATGGTCGGACTGCTAGTTTATTAGAAAAATTAAAAATTTCTTAATTCTATTTCAAAAGTTACTTTTTTTTACCATATTTTACCTTTTTTTACATAAATTTACGTAAAAATTAGTAAAAAAAAGTTAAAAAAATTAACTTTTGGTGAAAAATAATCAAATAAATAGAAACTACCTTTTTCAAAATTTATTAGAAAATAATAAAAAATTCAAAAAATTGAGCTTTTTTTTGGCATTTTTATTTTTACCAATTTTTACGTAAAATTACGTAAATTTACCAGAAATCAACTTGTCAAATCGGCACTGTATGAAAATTTTTTTCTTCGAGAAATTTTGGAATTTTCTTTTAACTAAATTTTCATATTCATATTCATTTGTCAAAAAGTTGTGAAAAAAGATTGTTACAATTGTTTAAACTTTTGGATCATCCGAATTTCTAAATTTTTGAACCAAGTTTTTTTTAATTTTTATAGAAAGTTTTTTCATAAATATTTAAAAGTTGATTATATATTTTTATGCCTAGTGTCATATATCAAATTGTAGAGAATAAAAAATTCTACAATCAATGATTTTATATTTTTTCTTTTGCACTCATTTTTTCGTAAAATACAATAAATAAACAATTTAAGATAAATAAAATAAAGTTCATGAAATTCAAAACCTTAGTGCTATCTGAATTTCAATAAAAATGCCTAAAAAATCAATCAATATATCAATCACTTAGTTACTTGGGAGTTTTCGGCCATTTATTTATGGTCACATCTCTTCATTTCCGATTCATCAGATTAACTCTAGATTGATTATATTTTGATTTTTTAGGCGTTTTTCACGAAATCTTATTTATACTTAAATGAATATATTATACTAAAATTTAGAAAAAAAATATCAATAGAATATATTAATATACAAATTTGTTAAAAATCACATGATTTGAAGAGATTTTTTTAGAAAAATAAGGCAATAAAGTAAAAAATAAAACCATAGATTTGTTCAGAATTTTGTCTAGATTTTTTTTAAAAAAAAATAAGTTGAGTCATGATTGATCCTTCGGAGGAGATACGATTTAAACCAGAAAAAACAAACATTTTTTACCTTTTTTTAGCCAACAAAAACCACCACACCTTTTTTTTTTAAATTAGTAGTATAGAAAATAAATAAGGGAAAAAATTATTCGATTTAATAGTCGACTGAAAAAAATTATTCGATTTAACAATCGACTAAAAAAAATTAATCGATTTATTAAATCGATTGGAGTCATTCCATTCCATTACTATTTACAATTTTACATTAGCATGTAGAGAATTTTATGCTCTTTCAGAATATATATGTCACTGTCAAATTATAAAATATGTCATTTTGTAAAATGACATTGGCAATTTGTAAAATTACATGTCAAAATATAAAAATTTCGTTTTTTCATAATTTGCCAAGTCAATTTGTAAAATGACATGTCAATATATAAACTTTGTATTTTGTAAATTGCCAAAAGTTACTTGGCAAATTATTAAATAAAAAAAAGAATTAAAAAAAAATAAAATTTATTATTTGAAATCAATCAAATTCACGTTTTAGTCACAATTCTTACATTGAAACATTTTTGCATGACATTTGGAACTACATTTTAACTCTGCTTTACGGCAGGAGCATCTCATTGTTGCACACTCTCCAGTACAAGAGCATTTTAAAAAGCCTTGCCCGTGACCTACTGAGAGAAGTCTTACTGCTTCTCTTGCGCTAACTTTAATAAAATCCCCCTGTTTATCTTTTGGTATGAATTCTTGATTGAATTCAGTAACTAAATTAGTTTTTTCGATACAATTGCATGCTACAAAAGTATCAAGAACACCTGCTCTACAACCTAACTTAAAAAGATCGTTTTTTACCTCTAAAATAATACATAAAATATTTTGAGCATCGGCCATACCACGGTCAACGTCGTCAGTTCTAAACAAAACTAAATCTCCTTTTTTGAAAGAATTTATTTTTTTTTTATTTTTCTTCAACATTTTTTGAACCGATTTTTCTTGACCATCTTTGACATTTGACCGAGTTACCTTTATTTTTTTCGAGCGTTGCTTAACTAAATCATCAGAATTTTCTTCATCATCTTGACACTCAGTCTCAGGATCTGGTTCTTTTCTTTTGTTGCTTGATAATTCATCACGAATTTTCAACAATTCGTTTGAAACAACATCATCACAATATGATTCATTGTCATCATCATCATCAATCTCGAGCTCAGCATCATCATGTCTACCTGTAAATTATAAAGTAATCAACCAATTAAATAATTAATGTAAAAAAAAAACCTAGCAAAGTAAAAACTTGTTTTGCTGTTTTAATTTTTGTTTTTTCTTCGCCAGGTAAATTAAACAATTCTAATCCAGAATACATCTCACAACCAAATAAAGCTTTGTATGGAGTCATCTTAATGCCTTGAAAAAACTAAATTATGTTAATCTTTAGAAATATGAAAAAAAATACCCTCATGATATTTATTATTTTTTATTAATTGAACAATAGGCAAAGCTAGAGACCAATTTGTAGATTTATTTATTCGCATCCAACTGCCCAGAATATTTTGAACGTCACCATTTGAGCGTTCAACACTGCCTTGAGTTTATGGCCTCCGAGCTAAATTCCTTACCATTGTCACTTTGCAATATTCGAGGAGCTCCAAAAATGCCAAAAATATCAATTAATGCCCTAGCAACTTCCTTTGCTGTTTTTGATTTTAAAGGTCTTAACCAACATACCTTTAAAAAATGATCTTGGTTACGAATTTTGAGTCAAAAATGTGAAATTTAGATAGCACTAAAGTTAACGTAAGTTATGAAAAGAGGTGTTGTGAATATTGGAAGCACTATCATATTTTAATTTAAGTATATAATGAACAGCTGAGTTTTGTAAGACTTAAATTTGTTTAATAACGTAATTATCAGAATTAACTGACACGTCATTAAATTTTTTAGTGACATGTCACTTTAGAATCTTTTACATGTTAACTATTTATTTATTGAATTTAATATTCATTTAGGGAGAAGTAAAAGAAAATAAGAATAAAATTTTTTTTTGTGATTTTGTGTTTTTTTAAAAAATGAAAAATTATTATTTTACATGTTATAACAGCGTGTCACTAAAATAGAGTACTCTATTTTAAAGATATGTCACTCATTTCGGATGATTACGTTATTTGTTTCTGAAAATAATTTAGACACGTAAAAGAGTAATCAATTTTGGATTCGATTAAAGATTTATGTAAGTTTCCTAGTTTAATAGTTTAGACCCAATTTTTTGGTACAAAATATTTTTATCAAACTAAAAAGTTTTATTTTTTTGTTGTCATTCTATCATTAGACAATAATTTCAAGAAAATAAAAAAAAATTAGCTTAAAAAATTCAACGTTTTTATGTTTAAATTAAAATTTTTAAATTTTTTTACAAAATCGGTAAAAATTAAGTTAATGCTAATATTTATTATTTTTTTATTAAAAATATAATTTTGGGTTACCCCTGGGTTTGTCCGAATGGCTTTTGCCTTCGTTTAAACCCTATTGCTATCGAAAAAATGATAAAAAAAAAAAAAAAATGTTTGAGTTCATTTGTTAAAATTTACAAAAAAGAGAATAAAATTGATTACAAAAATTTGCCAGGTATTTACAGTTCGATAAGAAAGAAATAAGAATAAAAAATAATCTGGTTGTTTTTAAAACATATCGAATGGTGTTTCGAATCGTCTTGACGTGTGCGCTTCCGACTGGTATTCGCGGATTTCATTGACGATTAGATTGAGTTTTGATTTGCTTGTTATAAATTTAATAAATAAAGCATTTGATCTTTCGTGTACCGTTTCTAGTCTAAGTACTTTGTGTATTGTTTCGATTGAGGTTTTGGTTGGAAAGTATTTGATTGTCCTGAGTATTTTGTTTTGTACCTTTTGAAGAGTAGATTTGATTTTTTCGGTCCCTGAGTTTAATATAGCGAAACAGTAATCGAATAATGAACGTATTAGTGATTTATATAGAGTACAATTCAGTGAGATTGAGTTCGACCATTTAAAATTTTTTATTCGTTTTATTAAATTTGTTTTTGGTATTAATTTTTTTTCCATGTTTTCGAGATGCGATTTGAAGCACAGTTTGGGATCGAGTTTTATACCAAGAAATGTCGGGTTTGGATCTTTGGGTATATTAACTTCGTTTATTTTTAGGTCGAGTTTGTACTTGGTATTGTAATTTTTTCTTAAACCTGCTGTAGTGAAGACAGTGTAACACGTTTTTGAACTGTTTACTTTGAAACCCCATGTTTGACAAAAATCTAGAATTTTGTTTATTGCTTGTTGAATGACGATTTCGGCTTCTTTTGTTGACGAGCATGTAATCCATATTCCCAGGTCATCTGCAAAAAGTGCGACTTTGATGTCTTTTGGAATTGTTTTTACTACGTCGCTAATGTAAATTATGAAAAGTGTTGGGGAGAGGGAGCTACCTTGAGGGACTCCGCAATTGATTGGCCTCTCGTTAGAATTCGATTTATTGTAGTGTACTTTGTAAGTCCGTTCTGATAAAAAACTAATAATCCAATTCAATGTGCACTTACTTAAATTTAGACTCTCAAGCTTTTTGATTATGCCTGCATGGGATGATTTATCAAACGCTTTTTCGAGATCGAAGAAGACTGTTGCTGTTATTTTCTTTTGATTGAAGCCGTGACTCACCGATTGAACCAGTCTAAGAATATGTTCTTGAGTAGATCTTTTTTTCCGGAACCCTGCTTGACAGTTAATACTAATAAATATTGATATTAACTTTATTTCTCTTGATCACAAAGCTATTAATTAGTTTAAAGCTATTAGTAAAGTTTTATTTTCAAATTGTTATTCTAATTAATTTGGTGTCAATTGGACAATAATTATATTTTTACATTTTTATGTTTTTTTTTCTTAACAAAAATTAATTGCTACCTTACCATTTCTTCTTTATTTCCTGAAACGTTCACTATCAAAAAATGATGTAGCTGTGATTACTCATTTAAAAATATTCTCTAATATTTTTCTATATTTTATTTTAATTGATTTTACTTTAAATTTTTTATTTTAGTTTATTCTTTTATATTTTATTTTTAATCTCAAGGATCTTTAGCTCGGCACAGATAAACAAATAAAAGAATAAAAAAAATTTTTATTAAACTGAATAATCAGTTTGATTGAAAAAAAAGTTAAGATTTTGTGAATGTGTGATACCCAAAGACAACTTCGACTTCGTACAAAATATAATATCTTTAAAACAAAGTAACTTTATAATATTTAAAAGATGTCGCTTTTAAAAGTTGATTGTGAAAACTTTATTTATTTGTTTAAATTTTTAATATAAATAAATGTACGAGCCAGCTGCCAAAGCAGATATATAAAATATATTCTACTAACTGGCAAGTGAAATAAAACAATTTTTGGGTATGATATATGATTTTTTTTAAATTAAAATTAAAATTTTGAAAGTCTGGCTTAAAAAATCGTCCGTCATATATGGTATAAAGATTTTGAATTTTAATTTTGTATTGGTATTTAAAAAAATTAAAGATAATTTTTTCATAAAATTATTTCATCAATCTAATCTGAATAACAAAATCCTCGAAGCAGCACAAAAAATAAATTTTAATGTTATTAATTAATTGTTAATAAATAATAAATTTCTTTTAAAATTTCTCATGTGACCAAGGTTTTAGCTACAAAAATAAATGAATTACTTTTCATAAACCAAAGAAATACATTTCTTTATGTTCTTTGTTTTTAAATGAATCAGCAAAATATTAAACAAACTAAAAAAACTTTTATTTGTGTAACATTGATTGAAAAAAATAAATAATTTAAATTTTGATATTATGCAGTTGCAGA
Organism: Brachionus plicatilis; assembly: GCA_010279815.1. NCBI lineage: Eukaryota > Metazoa > Rotifera > Eurotatoria > Ploima > Brachionidae > Brachionus > Brachionus plicatilis. The sequence continues at coordinate 28,879 of QEOQ01000455.1, forward strand.
TGAGCCCTGTTGTGCGTTCGATGCCATCGAAACTTTGATACCACCTGACTTTTTGATTTGTAAGCCGGTTAGAACAAGTATTACAGCATACAAAACACATGAAATAAAACCAAAAATAGCTGCTACCCAAAAAGCACCTCTTTTTACCAGAGCACCGTATTTTCCAGCCGTTACTGCAAGTACTATGGAAACAATAAACATGGCTAAAAGCATTATCGCATCCAGGACAGCAAACTTAAGTAAAAAATTTAGAAAAAATTTTTTATTTTAAACAAAATTTTTTACAATAATAATCCATGGAATAGACGAAATAGCTGGAATTTTAATCAAATTTAAAATATTGAGGACTAAAATGATGATTGAAAGGACAAAACCAATGATGGCAAATGCAAGAAAGGCATCACGGTTGGAACGATATCCTGTATTACCAGCTGCAGCAGCTGATATCCAAGCGGCAAGCAGAACCACAATTATAGCTATTCGCAGAAAGCCTGATTTAGGCGACAGATATTCTTTATTTAACTCTGGCATCTCAAAATATTTTTCTTTTAGAGCAATTCGTTTCTATTTCTAAAATTATGATTTCAAGTTTTTGCTTTCTTTTTTCTATCTCTCAAAATCGCTAGAGCGTTCTTTACCTTTTTCTTTAATTAGTTGCATTGTTCAAATTTAGCTAAATTTATTTTCTCATCTCATCTGACGCAATTTACATTGGCGGGTCTTAATTTTCAATTTTATCTGCCTTGTATTTTATTTAGACAAATGGTCAGTGATCATTAGGAGACAATTATTTAGGAAATTTGCCATGCATTAAATAGTCATTAATCTCGGGGTTCCAAGCAGCGATTTCGGAGTGATTTTGCCAATGAGTTGTACACTATTTTTGATTTAATTAAATGTCTCATTTGATGAAGAATAGAACATTTTCATTCATAGTTTAATTTTTTTTCATTAAATTAAATGAATAATAGAAATGGTTTTAACTATTGAAAGTATTGTATTCCTGAGTTTAGTTTAAATGAACAATTTACCTAGAGATTGGAGCTATTATTGTATAACCAGATCAGATACCATTGTTCTTTTAATGGAAATTCTTAGATCTTTAAACCAAATTAGATTTTTTCATTCAAATACAAGAATTTTTTCGTTGGAGCTCAAGTCTGAAAAAATTGGAAATTCTTAAAAAAAAAAGTTTTCTGTTTACCTAAAGTTTTAAATTTTTGCGAAAATTGAAATTTCTAATATTTTTAAAGCCTAAACTCTACTGACCCTCAAATGATCTTCATTTTTCTTGTCAGAGTTGTTTAAAAGTTACAAGTCTCAAGTCAAGTCTAAGTCAAGTTTTTTTTTTTTTTTTTTTTTTCTTCAAAAGTCCGACCAAAGACTTAAATTTATTTATTCCAAAAAAAAGTCCAAGTTAGACTTTTTTTTGGGACTTTTAAACAACTCTGTTTCTTGTAATGAATTTAACAAGTTTTCTATGAATATGCCTTGTTTTTGTTGAGATAACTAAATTTAAAGAAAGTGGAGATAGTAGGAGTCAAGTTTTAAAAATATTTTAAAATTAAATTTTCGCAAAAAATTTAATTTTCAAAAAGTACAGAAAATTTTAATACTAACTGTATGTGTAAAAAATTGGGCTTAGTGTTATCTTAGTGTTATCAAAAATTGGGCAAATCAAACTAAAACTATAAAATAAATTTTATTTTTTTAATAGAATTAGTGCAGAGGTAAATTTTTGGTTTTAACAAACTTTGTTAAATCTAAAGGTAAAATCTGCAGAAAATTATCCAGTTAAAATAGCATCATTTGGATGGTGTGCACTCTGCAATGTGCATTTTGATATTGCAGAGTTTATTTTTTTATTAAACATAGTATGTTAAATCCAAAAATGTATTTCTGCATTATTTCTATTAAGAATTAAAATTTATTTATTAGTTTTAGTTTGATTTGATTTGAAGTTGTGAAGTCCATTTAAATTCGGCAAAAAATTGAATAACTTTTTACTAAAATAGATAATTTAGTTAATATTTAAGCAACATTGCTTAAACTGAATCAAATGTCGGCAAAAACTCGGCAAAGTAATTGCACAATTGATTAGGATACTTTTAGATGGCCTGGAAAATGCAGAAAATTGCAAAGTATTTTGCAGACTTAAATTAAATTTATTTGAAATCAGACATTTTACAGAATTAAATTATCTCTTTTATTAAAAAAGTTATTCAAGTAAAGTTCACGAAATTCAAAACTTTAGTGCTATCTGAATTTCACATTTTTGACTCAAAATTCGTTTTCTTTTTTTTAGGGTCTCGAGGGCGTAGATTACGAATTTAAAAAAAAAAAAAATTTTTTTGGGGGGAGCTAAAAAAAAATTTTTTACACCCAAGGTTCCAAAAATAGCAAGCCCTTTAAAAAGTTGTTGTTCTTTAAGACTCAAAATCTCAAAGATAAAACTTAAATATACTAAAAAAGTAAATATATTCTGAAAGAGCATAAAATTCTCTACATGCTAATGTAATTTAGAAAAAAAGGGTGTGGCGGTTTTTGTTGGCAAAAAAAAGAAAAAAATTTGTTTTTTCTGGTTTAAATCGTATCTCCTCCGAGGGATCAATTATGACCCAAAAATACAGACCAAATTCTGAACAAATCAATGGTATAACTTTTTTAATTTATGGCTTTATTTTTCTAAAAAAATCTCTTCAAATCATGCGATTTTTAACAAATTTGTATATTAATATTCTATTGATATTTTTTTTTAATTTTAGTAAAAACTCCCTAAGTATAAATGAAATTTCGTGAAAAATGCCTAAAAAATCAAAATATAATCAATCTCGTGTTAATCTGATGAATCGGAAAATGAAGACTTTTTCCCAGAAGAAGAGATGGTGACCGTATATAAATGGCCGAAAACTCCTAAGTTACTAACACGAGATTGATTATATTTTGATTTTTAGCCTTTTTTCACGAAATTTTATTTATACTTAGGTAAGTTTTTACTAAAATTAAAAAAAATATATCAATAGAATATTAATATACAAATTTGTTAAAAGTTAAAAAAAATTTCTTTTAGCTCCCCCCAAATAATTTTTTTATGGGTTTTTCGAGGGCGTAGATTACGAATTCTGAGTCAAAAATGTGAAATTCAGATAGCACTAAAGTTTTGAATTTCGTGAGCTTTATTTGCCTAATTGAAATGAACTCCACAACCCCATAGCATTTGAATTTACTGTTAAATAGATTATTATTTCGTTTAATGAAATCAAAAAAAAAATTACCTTTTGTAAAAGTTCTCTATAGTTTTCATGACGTATTTTTTGAAAATTTTCTAGCATCATCATACTTTAAGAAAAACTGTTAAATTTTCCACCGTGAAGCTAAAAAGGGTAGAATTTTTTTTTATGAAGTGTCAATTGATAGAAAGAAAATCTAGAAAATTTATATTTTATTAAATATAGAATCAATTTATAATAAAAAAAGAAGGATAGAAAAAAATGCAGAATATAAATTAATAAACAATATAAAAAATATGGAAATAAATTAATCGATTAAATAGTTTTTTAATTGAATAATTATTCTTGTGCTTTATCGTCCAATTAATGATACCATTTAAAAACAAATTCAAATTTAATACATTGTTTTATAATTCTTGTTTGATCTTAATTTATTTATTAGAGGCGAAGAATTGTCCTTATTTAAAATAATATCAATAGCTTAATTTAGTTCTAAAATATAAATTTTGACACTCAGTTATTGTTGTAAAATAACTTTAAAAAAATTCTATCTATTTAAATTTCTTTATTAATTTTTTTTCTCGGTTTTATTTTGTTTAGTTGCAATTCTTTATTTTTTCTAAATTTCAGATTCTTTATTTTTTTCTATCTTTTGATAGTTCACCCAAAAAAGTTATATTTATATAAACAACACTAAATATTTATAATACGTATGTTAGGCTCCCTGAGATACCATCGGTCTCTGTATTATTATTATTATTATATTTGAGTTTCAAACGTTTTATTGATTAAAAATTATTGATTTGAGAATTAAATCTTATTGTACAATAATTGTTATTAAATAGTAAGTAAGAATTGTCAGACATATCGTAAATTGCTACAAAAATATAAATTATAAATTATAAACTAGTTATATTTAAATTTTAAAGTTTCAAAAAAAAACATGAAAAAAAAGAGAATTTTTATC
>QEOQ01000455.1:33581-47531 GCA_010279815.1 Brachionus plicatilis
ATTTTTTTAAATTACTTCGTTTTTAATTAAATAATGAACTAAAATAAAAAAAAAAGTGATCAAGTATCAAGCATTTATTTAATTATTTCAAAAAAAATATTTAGCTAAAAATAAAAATTGTATTAAAAAAGAAAAAGAATTCATAAGTCTAGCAAAATTGTCTTCTAGTTTGTTAAAGATAGTAGTAACAGAGTCTAATTACTTTTCTTGGTCAGCAAATGAGTCGTTTTTCTAGTGGGGCTATCATAAAAGAAAAAAGCAATCATGTGTTAAATAAAATAATTTTTTTTATTTAACTATCAACCGAATCAAATGGGGTTCAAGAAATTAAATGAGTTTTAAAACAACTCAAACCAAGCTACGTATCCAGAGTGTGGTAAATTATGCAGAATTGTCGTGGTGTCAATAAGGCTAGATCTTATATTTACTTGACTAAATTAAAAATGACTTTTAGTTTTTACAATTTTCTGATTTCTTTTTTAAAAGAAAACCTTATAAAAATGTTGTTAAAAAAAAATTGAAAATCAAAATGTTTACATATTCGGAAGTGTTCAATTCGATATAATCGGATAGACCAAATATTTTCTTTTATTAATTATTTAATTTTTTTTTTAAAAGAATAATTAATGATTTTTTTTGCGAAAATACTTTTGAAATATTTTTTAGAAAAAAAATATTTTTGGAGAAGAATTTTTGGATCTATTGTATTATGTGACCAAAGAATCGTACCAAAATAGGTGATCAAAGAAGAGTTTTTCATTAGATATTAAAATTAATCTTTGAATTAATATAAATAATTTTAATGTAACATGCTTTATATGATGTGTAGATTTAAAAAAAAAGAATAAATTTTTTATTTCGAAAATATTCGTAGGAAAGATCGAACTTTTCATTTAGTTACTTATTTGGAATTTAATATCTGAATTTCTTTTTTAAATTTTATTCTTAATTTTGAACGCTGGATACAAATACTTTTGAAATAAAAATTTCAAATAAACTCTACAAAAAATCAGTTCACAAATTTAAATTTTAAAAATCAATTTTATCAATGGATTTAATTATTTTTTAAATCAACATAACATGCAAAGAAGTTTACATAAAAATTATTCAAATTAATTAAACTCTTCGAAATGAAATGATATTTTGAATTGATCTTCAACTTCAAGATTCCGACCAAGCCTGGTCACTAATTTTCTAGGATTTCGAATAACATATAAAATATTAAAATATATTTTTATATTAAATTTGACAGTTTAAAAATAGTTAAACCCTTTTTTAAATAATTTTTGATTAATTTTTGGTTACCAGTTTCAAGGACAAGAAAAACTCTTAAAAGAATGAGACCGACTAGAAATTAAAAAAAATTAATTATATTAATAAATTTTTTAGTACTATTTAATAAATGGCAATTAATTTTTTTGCTATTAATATTTAAATAAAATTTTGTTAAGCAGGTAAATAATTATGGAAATATTATTCTCTCTAATTAATCATTCCCTTTGTCATTATTTTTCTTTGTAATAGAAATTTGTGACCACTTGTCAATTTCTTTACTAAAGCCTTTTTTTGAACGAAAAGATAAAGATTTAGATTTAAATTATTTTTGCAGAATTACTTAATTTTTTGCCTCTTTTCTAATTCAAGAATTCTTAATTGGCTTGAGATATTTTTTAAATTCGCTCTTAACTTAATCATTAAAGATTTTTAAGTACATTTAAACAATAATCCCATCATTATTTGCAAGACATAATTTAAATAAAATATAAAATAATTTTTTTCTTCATTTCATGTGATAGATAAATTTGTTTTAAAATCGAGAAAAATATTTATTTAAAAAATGACAGAAAAAATAATTTAAAAAGTGAGTTTTAAATTTTAGCTTTAGAAATTATGTAACTCTTAAAAAATAATTGAATAGAGTTTATGATATTGAGAACAAAAATATTGCAAAAATAAACTTCGTCAAAAATTACTTGAAGCGTAGATAAAATAAGTTAAATATTTAAAATAAAAATAAAAAAAAAATTTTATTTTACAATGTGGCACGAGCTAAAAATTGTTTTGTATCCATGTCTGGACCCGATTCTTAGAATTCAAGTTAAAAATGATAAAATCGTCGAGGTAATTTTAATTAAAACTCGAATTTTATCAGATGTTTATTTTAAAATAAAAAGGATCACGGAATTAAAGACCTGGCTGCGACTTGGTGCTGTCCATGTCTGAAGTCTTGTCATATGAAATCTGATGACTAATTTAAATTTTTTTCATAATTTCTGCAGAGAATTTTTTGATAAATTTGCTCAAACTTTCAAATATGTTTTTAATTTTCTCCTGTTTGCCAGCAATGATTTGTGAGCAACTTCGAATATTTGAATAAAAAGGCTATTCATTAGCAAAAAAATAACATTTTCATTTTAATTTAAATGTATTTTACAAGTTATTAAATTTTAATCAAATAAACTTTTCTATGCATCAAGTTTCAAAATTAAGAATTTTTTAAAATTTTTTATATTAAAAAACCAATATATTTTTTCAACATGAACTGACTTAATAAAATCGACTCTATCTTAAAATAACAATCAAAAAATTAGCATGAGCAATTAAGCGCAATCAAAAAAGAAAAAAAGATTAATTAATTTTTATAAATAGCAATTAAGAGGAAAAAAATATCAAAAAAAAAATCAAAATTCTGATCTTGTGATTTCAAAAGAAGTAGTGGCTATATTGCCATCATAAGGTTCATATTTCGTGGGGACCTGGCACAATGCATTTTGCAATATGCTTATTAGACATCCCTCTGTGTACACTTTAGTAGACGTGTTCCGTAAAGAACAAAAAAATCTGAAGAAAATATATAGTCAAATTAGAATCTGGAATTTGATATAAACGTAAGCCAAAGAACATTCTTTTGGATGAAAGAATTAATGAGATAGTCAAACTTATTCATTAGATACCTTTGATAAATTTTATGATAACTTATCTTCAATATTAGACTATTAAATTTTTTTCCAAGGTAGAGATTTTTTTTTAACTTTTTTTTTCAAGGTAAAAGCTTGCTAATTTAATTGGTGCCATTTTTGGCATCTTGAAGTTGATGATCAATTCAAAATATCATTTCAATTCAAAAAGTTTGTCTTTAGATATTAAACTTAATCTTTGATTTTATTTAAATAATTCTTATGTAACATTATTTACATTCAATGTAGATTTAGAAAATAAAAAAAAAAAATTAAAAAACATTTTCTTAGTTCATTGATAATCGATTTTCTATTTAGTTAGAAGTTTTATTTTCATTTTATTACTAATTCGGAATTTTTTATTTGAATTTTTTTTTAAATTTAATTGTGAATACTAACACAAATATTTTTGAAATACAAAAATCTTAAAAGACTTTACAAAAAATCCGTTAATACATTTAAATATTAAAATCGATTATCAATGAACTGAGAAAATGTTTTTTCAATTTTTTTTTATTTTCTAAATCTACATTGAATGTAAATCATGTTACATAAGAATTATTTAAATAAAATCAATGATTAAGTTTAATATCTAAAGACAAACTTTTTGAATTGAAATGATATTTTGAATTGATCATCAACTTCAAGATACCCCATTTTTAGCTATTTTAATAAGTGATATCACATTTTTTTGCTCAATTTATTTATTGAATTGAATTAACCTCCTTTAAGGAGAAGTAAAAAAATAAAAAATAAATAAAAAATAAAAAATAAATTTTTTTGTGTTTTTTTAAAAAATGAAAAATTATTACCTAAAAATAAAATTATAAAAATAAAAAAGGAATGTCAGTTCGAAAATAGAAAAAGGCATGAAAGTTAGAAAGCAAGAAAACTTGGACCAAAATTCATGAATTTCTTTTATTTTGAATTAGCTCATTTAGGAGAGTTCTGTAATGTTTAAATTTTAAATTGCAAAGACATAACCAAAATGAATGAATTTTGGTCCAAATTATCTTGCTTTCTAACTTTCATGCCTTTTTCTATTTTCGAACTAACATTCCTTTTTTATTTTTGTAATTTTATTTTTAGGTAATAATTTTTCATTTTTTAAAAAAAAACACAAAAACACAAAAAAAAAAATTTTTATCTTTATTTTCTTTTACTTCTCCTTAAAGGAGGTTAATTCAATTCAATAAATAAATAAATAAATAACCAAAATGAATCAAATATGCCATCATTACAAATCAGATTGATTTTAAGATTTTCTCTAAGTTGGTTTATATTTACTGTAATTTTTGAGGTTTCAATTTTAAAGTACTTGGAAATAAGTACTAAGTCGGAGGAAAAAGATTTATTAGAGGGGGGATCACTTAGCATAGATTTTAAAAATTCTAATGAGAGATAATTATGTTTAATTGTATTAATAAAAGTAAGTTTTGAAAATAAATAAAGTTCATCAAAGTTGAATACTTTCAGTACTTTTAAGACTCGTGGAATGTTACAGTAAGGTTTAAAAGCAAACATTTGTCTAATTAAGTTGTTTTGTAATTTATTTAATGAATTTTTTGTGGTCGATTTAAGAGTGAGAGCCTCAATGTGAATTTAGATAAATAATTTGTTTTGTATATAAATGTTTTGAATTAAGGTAAAGAGGTAGGACTATTTTTAGGCTGAAGATACGAAATTCCAAAAAAGCTGCTCAGAACTTTTTTAAAATTTATAACTGCCTGTTACGGTCAAGATTTAAATCTATAATGAATCCCAAGTATTCTGTCTGATTTGCTTCTTTAAGTTCGGATCCATTTAGGTGAAATACTGAATTAAATAACTGAATGCCAAAGATAACAATTTTGTTTTATTAGGCTTAAATTTTATTCTCCATTTATTCCCATAAGATCCACAAATTTCTAAAAGCATTTGTAAATGAGAGTCAACTGGGCTTATTAAGATTATATCATCTGCGTAGACAAAGATAGAAACATAAAGATTTTTATAAAGAGCTCCAAGCTCATTGTTAAGGCATTCTACTATAAGATCATCAATATATACAGTGGTGTTACGATAACTGTATTTTACTATTTTTTACTATATTTTACGTAAAATATCGTAAATTTACGAAAATTCACGTAAATTTACGTTAAATTGCCAAAGTAAAATTTAGTAAATTTACGGTATTTTACGTGAATTTACTATATTTTTCGTAAAATATAGTAAAAAATAGGAAAAACCAAAATTTCCAAAAAAACCGAAATTTGACATTTTTTAAAAATTTTTTGTATTTTTTTAGTTTTTTATTTTTAAAGAAAAAAAAAAAAATTTGTAAGTTTTACTTTTTTTTACCTTTTTTTACGTAAATTATGGTAAATTTTGGTAAATTTTAATTAAAAAGAGTAAAAAAACGGGAAATAATGGAAATAAAATAAAAAAATTATATACATTTTTAACTGATTTTTTAAAAAAAAATATTTAAAAGCTAATATTTATAAAATTTTAAAAAACCTATAAAATATAAACTAATGGTGCGAACATCCACCTTCTTTCTCAATAACGATTTTAATTACCTTAGTTCAAATTGTTTATTAATTTAATTTTAAGCTGTGTTTTTATGGTTATAAAAATTCTTACTTTCTTTAAGTGACATATATATACAGTATAATGATGTGTTTTGGTTAACTTAACCTTTTATAGTTTCCAAGAATTAAAAATAATTTAAAGGTAAGATCACCGCCAAAATCACCGGATTTAAACCCAATAGAGCTTTTGTGGAATGAGCTAGAAGTTTAAAAAAGGGGCATAGGATAAACAGCGATTTAGACGCGTTTAATGCTATTTGATAAAGATAACGAATATTGGCCATCTACTGTTCGTTCATTAAAATAAAAAAGTTTGGACTCGGGAAGATCAGCCAAAAAAAGTGATTTTTTTTTAAATATATTTTCAAGACCTTTCTAATATTTATTTTTTTAAGATAATGATTTCTCAGACTTATTTATGTAATAGTAAATTTTGAGATTAAGTAAATTTATAGAATTACGTGTCAATGCGTAAAATTGTAAAAAAATATAAAAATATTGGATTCTCAAAATTTACTAAGTAAATTTGTAAATTTACTTATGCTAACGGAATTCTATAGAATTTTTAATTTCTTCTCGTAAATTACTAGATAATTTATGCGTACATTTTGAGAACAATTTTGCTTAAATTTTGCTTAAAAATTATAATAAATCAAAAAATCTAAAAAGCATAAAAATGAAAATTAATTTAAAAAAACTAAAAACCATTTTGGTCATTATTGTATTTTCAATGGTGACCAACGTCGAAAATTATAATTAATGTAAAAAATTGAATGAAATTTTTTTTAAAGGTTTAAACTTAATTCTGTAAATGCAACATAGTGCAACATTCAAAGTTGCATCACATATCAAGGTCTGCTGAATTTGCAGAGTTCAGCAGAAATTAAATTTCAATAAAATCGAGCGTGGTGCATTTTGCAGAGATTTTGCACATCATTAGCAGACTTTAACAGTTGATGCAACTTTGAATTTTGCACCATTCTACATTCACAGAATTAATTTTAAACTTTCAGAAAAAAAGTTATTAAATTTTTTTGCACTTTGTTCTGTTCTTTTGTACTGAACTTCACAAAACCGAAGCTTATAGAATTTTTAATAAGTGAAGAGGGCCAAAAACGCACACGCCCCGTACTCACTAGTTTAATTTTTACTTAGTCACGAATTTTACTTATTTGTTACTTTATATTTACTTTATATTTTTATTGTCCACCTAATTTTGGTAATGGTCACCTAAATATTTTTTTGTTCACTTAAAGACTTTGATCTAACTAATCGATGCTCATGTCGAAAATCAAATTTACTTTGCAATTCTCGTTGTCATGGCTCAAATCCGGCATGCAAAAATAAATAAAAACTTTATTTTTTTAAATTTTATTTTATTTTACTTTACTTTACAAATTTACTTAAACTTTAAAGTTATTCTCGTAAATTACTAAAACATTTCCAGTAAATTACGAGAAAAAATAAAATATCAGTAAATTTTGAGATTTCTTTTTTTTATTCATTTTTTACAAATTTACGTATAAGAACGTAATTCTATAGATTTCCGTGTTTTACATTTTTACGATAACATTTACAAGACGAAGGAATTGATTGTACAGTATATTTCTAAACAAAGTTAACAGTCTGCTTAAGCAGTTTTAAAGCATCTCATAAACACTGCTTAAACACATTAAACATTAAAGCAGTGTTTAAGCAGTGTTTATCAGCAGTTTAAAAAGTGCTTATGAGTGGTTTAAGCGGTGTTTAAGACATATTAAAGCATTAACTGCTTAAACACAGTTATACAGTGGCCTCGGATGAAAAACCCTCAAGGTACTGGTAGCCTTTTAACGTCATGCTAAGGACGTCCTCTAAGCCATGCTAAGAATTTCGGAGTATATTTCTAGATCGAATAGACAGGCCAAAAGGTACTAATTTAAACATTACAAAACTCCTTCAAGCCTAGGTTTTCGCCGTCATAAAGAATGCATGATCCTTTTCTTGACAGTTTTTTGTTCGGCTTGAAAGAACATGAATGCTTTTCACGCCTAAAAAACCTTCTATAAATTTGTATGAAATTGAATGGCCTCAGTCTTCAATTTGAATCAGCTAACCTGGTTTCTCTTGTAAATATTTACCTTTTCCATTAATTTTAAATTTTCTTAATTTTTAAATTATTTTTTAGACAAAAATTATTTTACAAATCTCAGGATCCTTAAAATTTAAATTATGGTGTGCAGTTTTTGCTGAAAAATTTTAAATTTTGACAATTTATTCTAAAAAGCGCAGCACTCGGAATCATTTTCAATTATAAAATTTTGACTTTAACGAACTGGTATTGTTCATTTCTGAAAAAAATGTTCAATTAGAAGTTAAAAGTAGTTTAAAATATTTATTATAAAATAGATAAAATATTTATTTTGGAGAATTTTTAGCTGGATTGGCTTTGTCTTTCAAATAAGTTTTTAATTGTTTCCATTTTTCCATCACTGATTTGTATACAACTACGGATATTTGAATAAAGTAGGCAATACATGACAAAAAGCCGAAAAATGCTGCTATAGCAAAAGCTCCTTTGTTTACATCCTCATTTAAACTTCGGATTTTGGGTTCAGCTACTGCGCAAGCAATCGACGATGCAAATACCGCGATTAAAAACACTAAATCCGAAACTAAAGACTAAAATTTATTAATATATTGAAAAGACTTGTATAATTTTAAAGAATTCTAAATTTATTCACTAATATTTTGATTTATTTTTTTGTGTTTGAATAACAAAATGTATCCAATGTTGAAATAACTTTGAAAAAGTTTGATATCATAAACATTATTTTCAGTATCAAATATAAATATAATTCTAAGTTAATATATTAAGCATATGTAAAATTAAAATTTTTAGTGAAATAGAAGCAAATTGAAGTTTCAGTTCAAATTTTAAGATCAAAACTATCATTTAAAATTTTAAAACTTAATTAATCTAAAGAATTTGAATTTTTTAAAAAATAAATTCTTAACATTACTAGGCATAATATTTATAATAATGGTTCATTATCAAATTAGCATCAAAATGATTGATCTCTAATTTATTTGACAAAAACAATCAATAATTTAAAAAATTCAGGTTAAGTTAATTCAAATTTATAACTTTTATATCCATTCATTCAAACTGAAATAATTTTATTTTTCCACTTAAATAAATTTTAAAATTTTAAAACAGTTAATTTTTTTTTCTTTAAAAGTAAGTTTTCATTAAAATCAATTAAAATATTTAAACCGATATCAATAAAAAGGGATATTTTAAATTTTTAGATATGGAAATAAACTTGACATGACATGTCAATAAATTGCTTTGGAAAAAAATTATTTTTTCTCTTTTATTAAAAACAATATTGCAATTTATATTTTGATCTTTTGATCTTGATATTAAACTTCAATTTGCCGAAATAGAATGAGTTTAATTTTTATTTGAAAATTAAAAAAAAAATTTTTCAACCCTTTTTTTTAAATTTTAAATAATTTATTCATTTATTCCTTTATCTGTACCGAAAAAATAAATGCTCCCCTAGAATAAAAATATTGTTATTGGCTGGCGCTTTTAATTATTGATAAAAATAATAAAAGTCCTAGAATAGCTTAGAACTGAAGTTTTCGATCAAATTTATAATTTAAAACTGATTCTATGGTTAGATCCTAAAAGTCATAGAAAATGGCTCTAAATTTTTTATATTATTTTGTTTTTAAATATATTTGATTTTATTGTTATTTTTCTGAGCTTGTTTTTCTTTTTGAATTAAAGAATAAAATATTTATAAGAATTCAAATTAGTCTTTAAATCATGGCACCTGGTAAACAAAAATAATTTAGTGACCCACCTCGAACTAGCCGCCATCAATATATTAAAAAAAAATAAAAAAAAGATAAATAATGGCATCTTGAAGTTGATGATCAATTCAATATATCATTTCAATTCAAAGATTTTATCATTTGATATTAAAATTAATCTTTGAATTAATTGAAATAATTTTGATGTAAAATGCTTTACAGCATTGTGAATTTTGGAACAAAGAACAAAAAAAAAATTTTAAAATGAAATATGTTTTTAACTCTGAGTTCAAAAATTTTTCTGCAAAATGTGTCAGCTGATACAAACTTTGCACCACCCAAATTAAGTCTCTGCAATAACTCTGCAATTTAATTTTAATGATTTTCTGATACATTTAGTGCTTTGCAGACTTGCAGAGTTATTATCAATGGATTTAAAAATTGTTTTCTATTTTAACTGTTTAATTTTTTTAGTCTACATAACATGTAAAGCATTTTACATTAAAATTATTTAAATAAATTTAAAGATTAATATCTTTAAATAAACTCTTTATATTGAAATGATATTTTGAATTGATCTTCAACTTCAAGATGCCTAAATAATTCATTTAGTTTTAAATTTAAATTCAATAATTGAAAAAGTATCAGTCTGTTATGCGATTAATTTTTGTTGTCAGGCTTTGTGAATTATAAGTTCACCTAATTTTGTATTAAAGGTGAACACATTTCAAATTAGGTGAACAATTTTAAGATTAGGTGAACCAATAGTTCACGAAACCTGAGAGCAAGAATTGTTCCAGCAATAGATGAAAAATAGTCCACCTTACCGACTAGATCCAAAAAACTTTGTTTTTTCGTTATAAACTTTGTCTCTAATAATTGACGTTCGTTTTATGCATTTTAACAAAAACTCGATTTATAAAAAATGAAAAACAGAATGTAGATAATTTCTTAAACATCAAATATTATCTTAAGGATCATCATATCACAAACTCAAAGTCAAAATATGCAAAAAAAAAAAACAAAGCTAATCATGCTTACAATATTAACTTAAGATTATTTTTTTTTGAAACTGAAAAAATAATTTGAAACATCGCACTTTATCAATGTTATATCAACATTGGATTTATTCTGTAATTCAAACACAAAAATTTTTTTTCATTTTACAATGAATCAAAATGTGATAATTTTGATCAACAAAATATTAAGTGTATTCTTTGTAATCAAAAATTGATCACCAAAATTTTTTTTTGATCACATAAAAATTTTTTTGATCACATGAAATTTTTTTTGTTGAAATCAATAATTTTTTTCATTCTAGAAATTTCAAAATTTTACATTTATTGACAATACAAAAAAAGAATCCTTTTAAAAACTTTTTATCCTTTAAAAACTTAAAAACCATAAAGATTCTTAAAAAAAAGAATGTACTATTTGTTCTTTTTGACAAAAAAACACCATAAAGGATGTACTTTTTGTTCTTTTTATTTTAAGTCAAAGTTAGTTTCTCCCCATAAAGGACGTTCTTTTTGACTAGAAAAAATCAAAAAGGATAAAAAGTACGTCCTTTATGGGTAGAAACTAACTAAAAACACAAAGAATAATTTTGATTTTGTTTTATTTTATTTTAAAATTGAGACTTAAATTTTTTTTTGAAAATTAAGTTTAATATATTTTAAAAAATTTCCAGATCACCAAAAAATTTTTCTGATCACCAAAAATTTTCTCAGGTCACCAAAAAAAATTTATTTTTATTTTTTCATAAATTAGAGGCTTTTTTGATCACGAAATTATGTAAAAATTGGTAAAATTAAAAACGGCCAATTCAAAATTCAAAATTTTTTGAAAAAATGTCTTTTTTTTTCCAAAAATCGAAAGTTTAAGAAAGCTTTTTTTATAACAATTTAAAAATAACTATTTTTTTGACCAATTTATGAAAAAAAAACTTTCTTAAATGTTCGATTTTTGGAAAAAAAGACATTTTTTCAAAAAATTTTGAATTTTGAATTGGCCGTTTTTAATTTTACCAAATTTATCTCAAAATCCTGAAAATTTACTAAATTTTTTTTTTAAATAATCTAATCAAAAATGGAAAACCCCTTTCGACCTATTTAAAGAAAAAATTCAAATAAAATAAACAATCTTTTATGCTTTTACAATTTTTATTTTTTAAGCAATATTTCAAGAATATTTAATTTAATTAATTCAAAATTATTCAATTTTTTGTTTAACATTTACTTTTTGCTCTAATTTATGTGTTTTTTCAATTTTTAAAATAATCAAAAATAACTTTTACAAATCCCAAAATTAACGCTAATGTGGCTGAAAGGGAGAATTAATATTCATTCCAAACAGCCAGGGAATTTTCCCAAATTATTTTTTAAATAAATAAATAAATAAAATTTTTTTAAAATACTTCTTTTTTACTTTTCGGATTTTACGTTAATTTACTTAAAATGTGGTAAAATTTGGTTAATTTACGGTATTTTACCTAATTTTTCGTAAAATACTGTTCACCAATCACCACTGTATGTCTTTTATTAAATTATCGATTAAATTTGTTTTGTGTAAATAAAATCAAGTTTTTCAAATTTTACTTTTTTTTACCAATTTTTACAAAAAATATCCAAAATTAAAGTAATTTTTGGTTAAAAATAGTTATTTTTAAAATCGTTTAAAAAAAAATTTTTTTTTAATTTTTGATTTTTGGAATAAAGGCATTTTTTAAAAATTTTTAGCCGTTTTGAATTTTACCAAATTTTACCTATCTTATCGTAATTTTTCGTAAATACTGGTATCAAATCATCACTGTAACAATCAAAATTAAATTCTCTAGCAAAAACCTTGAATATGGGATATTTTCCAAAAATAAATCCCAAATTCAGCTTTTACTTTAGCAGAAAAATTCTCATTAAAAAATTAAAAATTGAAAAATTGTGGAGTTAACGTAATTATCCGAATTTACTGACATGTCACTATAGAATCTTTTACATGTTATAACAGCGTGTCACTAAAATAGAGTACTCTATTTTAAAGACATGTCACTCAATTCGGATGATTACGTTAATTTCCAAATAGAAAATAAGTCAAATTTTAATTTTTTTTTTGAGAGTAAAGCCAATTTTTTTGTTAGAGTAAAAGTTAAATTTAAGCTTTATTTTTGAAAAATATCTCATACTCAGGGTATTTTCCGGCTTATTAAATTTTAATTGCTACAACATCGGGTCTACCTATTTAACACAATAAAAAAACTTTTCAACACAAATTTAAACTGATCGTCACAAAATTAAATCTTCTCAGCACAAATTTTAAAAAATAGTGAAAAATTTTGAATACAAAAATTTTTTTCCTAAAAAATCGTTGAACACAAAAAAAATAATTTAGAAAATTTTTATCACAAAAATTAAAGACAAAAAAAACTTTACAACACAAATTTTTTTTTTGTTTCAATTGTTTAAATTTCTTAAGAAATGCTTTCAAATTTTTTAAAATTATTAAAATTAGTTTTGAAAATTTTTAAATTTTTACTTAAATATTTTGTCCAAATTCAGTCTAAGAATGAATCTTAGAAATCGAAAAAATATCATTTAACTCACCAAGGATAAAATGCCAAAAAAAACTATTTAAGACTATAAGAAATAAAAAGAAAATTGTTCAAATTTATTGGCTTTACAAGAATTGTTTAAAAAGAAAGATCAGTTTGTTAACAAGCCAAAAAAAGGTAGAGCTAAAAATTCTGAAAAATGGTACGTGAGAGAATAAAACAATGATTAAAAACATACTTTATATTTATCAATAAGCTTTGTGATTTTAGATTTGAAAAAATTCAGCATTTAACTTTTTTAAGCATTTATTCAATAAATTTTGTGTTGAAAAGTTTTTTTTCTCTTAATTTTAACTAAATTATTTTTTTTGTTTTCAACGATTTTTTAGAAAAAAAATTTTTGTGTTCAAAATTTGTGCTGAGAAGATAAAATTTTGTGTCAAAAAGTTTTTTTCTTTTTTTGAAAAATTTGTGATGAGAAGATTTAATTTTGTGACGATCAGTTTAAATTTGTGTTGAAAAGTTTTTTTATTGTGTTGAAATAATAATCCCTACAACATCTTTTTGGGTCTCCCTTTTCAACACAAAAAAATAACCATTCAACACAATTTCAAAAACGTTCAGCACAAAATGATTTCTTCTCAACACAAAAATTAGAATTTGAAAAAAATACTTTTAGTACAAAAATTAAAAATAAAATAAATGCATTCAACACAAAAATTAATGGCTCGTTGTGAAAATTTAAAAAAAATTTATTCATAGAACTGTTATAAAATTGAGCTTAACAGTAAGAAATGTTCTTGAAAGTTTTTCACTAAATTAGGATATTGTGCATTGACATTTATTGACATTAAAAGAACTGTTTAAAAAAAGGACCAATTTGTCAATAAACCTAAAAGAGGTAGAGCAAAAAATACGGAAAAATGGTTTTCTAGAGACTAATTTTTTTTTAATTTCTTTTCTTTAAGCTTCGAAATTTACTTTATTTACCTAACTTCCACTTATAAATATCATTAAATAAAATTTAAAATTAGAAAAAAATTAATTTTATTATAAAAATGGAAAGAATCTT